>OX352772.1:134709804-134825751 GCA_947095535.1 Poecilobothrus nobilitatus | reverse complement strand
GTGCTTTTTGAACAGGAAACGTAAACAAGAATATCTCCCTATGCAGAGCCTTAATAGATAATGAAGAAATAAATTGGGAAAACTCAATTAAGTACTTAGGTAACATAATAAGGTTAAGTACTTAGGTCAATTATAACTTATTATGTTAGACAAAAAAACAAAATTTTAGAACACATTGACTTTGTAAGGAAAAATAAACAAATTATGGAAAAAATAAATACATTTATTTTTTCATTGTCGTTTTGAGTTAGTTTTAACTCATAGTTTTAAACTATAGTTGTAGGCTAAGTTTAGTTTTTTTAAGTTTAAAAAAAAATTTTATTATTTAATATAATATTATATTATGACAAACTTACTACAACTTGAAATAAAATAGAATTTTTCTATAAAAAAAACAAAAACTTCGATCTGCACAATAACATCACAAATAACAACACGCGAGTGAACATGAAAAGCATTACTCAACACCTGCAAGAGAAAAAACCCGTTAGATAATATTTCAACAAACGACTTAGGTCACTATCGAACCAAATAACATAGATATTTTTTATTTTAGGCTTTTTCAAACATGTAATGAAGCTAGGCATCTGAAATCTTACAAAAGATGATGAAGTTTCAGGGCAATAAATTCTGTAAAATTTGGTCAACCGGTAAAACTTGGTAAAACTTGGTAAAAAAATTTGGTAAAACAGGTCCGAGTAACTTTTTTTTTCTCTAAGGGAGGTGGGAACCTCCCAAAGACACCAAGAATTTTCCCCTTGCTAGTGCCAGATTCTTACTGACTAAACCAACCTCCACCTTTAGCCAATGTTATGGGATGAAATCCTTACCTACGAACGCAGTATATTACCTACGGAGTAGGGATAAGAAAGGATAGGAAATGGATACGGAAATATTGAATTGGGAGTGGGACTGTAAGGAAACAATGATTTTGAACTATTTTGCAACTATGAACTATTTTGCAACAGTAACGATAGCCGTTACAACAGTTACAACATGTAGTAGTATATAACACCTTACTACATGAGGTAATTATTGAACGCAACCCCACTGTCACTGTAGCGGCTGTTATTATTGGTATTAGTATTCTTATTAATATTATTATTATTTTACTACAGAGTCAGGGCCATCAGTGGATTACAACATGCAGCAGTATATAACACCTTACTTCATGATATAACCAAAGATAGCTCCACTGTAGCAGCTATTATTATTATAACACAACTGTTATACATCTTCAAAAATTTAGATAAATATATATCTCAATACTTAACTTTGGTACTATAATATCTGTAACATTAGAACATTTTGTAAAAGATAATAAAGGTTTATGAAAACAGGATATATTACGTTCATATGGCTATCCCTGAGTTAACACAGGCTACTCTACTGCACTCTTAATCGTTTTAATTATTAGCTTTAATTATTTTGTAAAAAACTTATTTTTCTCTTTAATTTGAAAAATTTGAAAATAACTGAAAACTACTAAAATTTTATTTTAAATAATGTACCTTTATAATTTCGTTTTAGGCATGTGCACCAAGGTACGTATTTCACACAATGCAACCATCAAAAGTAGCAAGAATAGAGCCCGTTGGAACTTGTTTTACTGCGACGAAGAATTTTTCAGTATTTACAGAATATTCACCTTGTCGTACAAGTAAGAATTTTTGGTTATTAATGCATTTTAATTTATTTCACAATTTTTAAATTATTATTTAAATATATTATTCTATTAAGCATTTTCAATTATTATACTTAAAAATTAAAAAAAAAAAGCTTCAGCCACTTTCCAGGGGAACATATCAAGTGGCATATTCAGGAAATAATGGCTTTAAGTATTAATAGTAATTTTTCTGAAGATGCTTCATAAGAGCAAAACTATCGAACGAACACTATAAGTATAAAAACAACTATTCTCTATGAAGCAATCGTTTCCTTCTCCCAAAACCTTTAAATCTTTTGAAAATCATTTTAAGAACTTTGTTTTAGTGTATTACAAATTTAATTTTATATTGAGCAGTTTTAAATCAAATCAACGATATAAATACATGCTTTACAAAATTGATTTCAATAGCAAAAATTTTTTCAGTATAGATAAGGTTGAATTTTAATTTGTAAGTTCATACAATGATTTTATTAATACGTGATACTTTTTAATTTTATGGTAAATAAAACTGCAAATGTGAGTTGTGTGATTTGAGCTATAATATTATATCGAAATATTTTATTGTAGGATAGAAATTCAAGGGTGTTGATTAAAATTCTTAGAGAAGATGACAGGATTTACTTTTTCTAGTAAAAACCACATAGTTATCTTTTCAGGATTTATTTTGATCTTCCATTTATGATAGTAGTGATACGGTATATCAAATCCACTTTCAAGGTTTTGGATAATTAAGTTTGGTTTTTTATATGTTGTGTACAAACCATTGCCATCTGCATAAAGACCTATCTTATAATATAAAAAACCAAAAAAAGCGTGGTTATATTAATAGAAGGTACATGTTTTGTTGTTTCCAAATTCGAAATATTTCCGGAAGAAGTAGTAGAATTAGCGTGCTCACGTAAGTAATTTTTGTAAGCCAAGTAGCTCTCTTATAAATAATAATTATAAATAAGCTTGTCGAAAATCGGCGAGTCTAATATGCTGAATAAAAGTGGACTACATCTGATTGATGGATCACCAAAAAACAGGTTGGAATATCGATTCTGGAACGTCAATGGTAACTAAATCTAAGATCAAAGTAACCACTATTGTTAGGATAAAAAGTTAGTATATTCAGATATAAGATGTTGAATGTCTGGTTTGGTAAATCATTTTCATTCTTTAAAATTTTACCACAAGTTCCAGCGCAATTAACCTACTAAGTACATCAGCACTTTATGTCACCTGATTTTATAAAGTTATCAGGCTATGCCAAAGTTTCGTACTATATTTGTGTAGACCTACACAGTTGCAACACTTTTATTGTTGTTGCCTATTTATTTGTTCAAATAACTTCCTATTATTATTTTTAAAAGCATAATTGCTCTCCATAATTAAAAGACACACAATTAAAAAAAATGGTATCGAAATTATTATCGAAACTGAAGCTAAAGTAAAAATGACAATTTTCTCAGTTTACTTTCAAGAAACCTCGTTAAACGATTTCAATTCTTCTATCACTCAATCAAGTAATTTAAACCACCTTAAACAAATCTTCAAAACTTATGTAAAGTTTCTAGGGAGACCGAATAATTTATCATTGTAGGTAGGGTGGTGACCTTCACGATGCCATTTTGATACCACTGCATTCACGTGACCTCTGATTGTTTGCGATTTTATATCCAAACCGAACAGTTCAGATACGAAATCAGTTGTTTGATTCTATGTTGAGAGAGCTCCCTGAGGCTGTGGTAGAACGATCTACCGATTGAGAGAAATGTGACTCTACCTAGGACCGGACATCTGCAAAGAAAGTGCTCCAGATTTTCACTTTCGTTTGCTTCTTTGCAACTCCTGCAAGAGGTGTTGTGGGAGATTCCTAGTTTGACTGCATGCGTACCTACTCGCCAGTTACCTGTAATGATTGCCACTAGTCTGGCGAATTCTATGCGAGATTTGGATATCAACTCTTTGATCTCCTTTTGTTGTATGTGGGCCGCAATGTTCTAGATATGGTTCAATTACTCAGATTACTATTTTGCGATTTCGCTATATACAAAGAGAGGATCTATTCCTTTACGGTACTGATTGGACAACTGACTCTTTCAGAAGAGTTCTGAGTGACTCCTTTCTTTACTAGTTCTTTACTACTATGCCCCGGCACCCACAAGAAGGTTATGTTTCGGCTTTCGCTTGTTATGGCAAGTTCTTCTTGGTACTGCCTAACAAGCTATGGGATTACAACCCCACGCGAGGAATGTTCGCGTTAATGGCCTTAATCGCGGATTGACTGTCCACACAGATGGCAACCGTTCTTATTTGTGTGATAATTCCGTTCAAAATTTGAGCAGCCTTTCTAACTTCTAGTATCTCCACCTGATAGATGCTAGCTGTGTCGGGGAGTCTGTAGGATTTTGAAACGTTGAGTTTCTCCGAGAAAATACCAGCACCGACTCCTTCCTTTATCTTGAATCCGTCGGTGAAGATAGTTACATCGAAGTTCTTTGTCATATCTCCGCCCCTCCATTCCGCTCTACGGAAATTCTACGGCTAAATAGTTCCAGAAGTTTAGTTTGGGAACAGTGTAGTCGGCCAGGGTTGGTATAAAGTCCCTTGGGAATATCTCCAGAATATTACCGTGCCATATAGTTTAGTACCAAACCACCCAGATTTTTGAGTCGTACTGCACTGCACCTTGCTATATATTTGATGTATATATCCGAGGGTAAAAGAAATAAAATAGTATTCAGAGCATCAGTCGGGCACGATCGTAATGCCCTTGTAATGCCCACTGATGCCGATATCTGTATCTGATGCCCACCACGCCAGCGATCTATAGGTAAGGATTGGGTGAACTACGGCTGTGTACATCCAAAGCGCCATCTTTGGGTGCTTACCCCATTTCTTGGCCATGGTTTTGTTGCAAGCATAGAGAACAACGCAAGCTCTCTTAACTCTATGCTGGATGTTATATTTCCAAGAGAGCTTCTAACATAGAATAACGCCTAGATACTTAGTGCTGGTAGTCAGCTTTAGAGTATAATTATTAAGTTTCGGTAGGATCAAAGTAGGTATTTTGGATTTCGTCGTGAAGAGTACCATTTCAGTCTTCTCTGAGGTGACGCCAAGCCCACACCTTGTGGCCCAGTAGTGAACCTTGCTTAGAGCTCTATTCATGATCTCTCTGATCACGGATATAAACTGGCTTGATACTAGTATCACCTCATCATCCGCATACGCCACTACTTTTATTCCTTCCTCATTAAGTGCTATTAAAATTTTGTTTATAACCATTAGCCATAGCAAAGGTGACATTACAACTACCTGTGGTGTACCCCTGTTGACTAATTTAGTAACACTACTGTTTCCCATTTTCGCGTGAATTATTATGGAACTAAGCATGGAGATAATCCAACGCTTCAGAAACTGCTTTTTCTCCACCTGGGTGAGAGCTTCTTAAATGGATTGTTAACATTGTTCAAAGCACCTTCAATATCTAAGAAAGTGGGTAAGGTATATTGGTTATACTTAATGGAATGTGCAACTGTGCTCATCACTTCATGAAGAGCCGTTTCTGTGGACCTACCTTTTAAGTACGCGTGTCGGGATTTCGATACTTGAGTTACCTTAAAGCGTTGCCTAATCTGGTAATACAAAATACGCTCCATGGTTTTTAAAACAAAGGAGGACCAGCCAAGTGGCCTGAAGTCTTTCGATGACTCATGCCCCCTTCTTCCTGCCTTTGCAATAAAGCCTACTCGAACTCTCTTCCAACTACAGGGAACATGATTAAGTTTTAAACAGCTATTGAAAATGGCGACAAGCTACGAAGTCGACTGCATTAATGACTTTTGAAACATAATCGGAATTACGCCATCCATGCCAGGCGATTTATATGGAGAAAAACTTTTTATAGCTGAAGAAACCTTTTCCTGAGATATAATTTTACTTCCTCCCATGAGATTCCTTGGACTTCAGGATCTTCATTAGGTGAAGTTACATTACCGTTATCATTACTGCATAATTTATCATAGAGAGATAACTAAATTGTCATAACTAATTTAAGGTCTGCAAGCGAGCAAACACCTGGAACTAAACCTTTTTAGAAAATGGTCTAAATCATGCAAATAATTTTCAAAATTTTAGTTCCTTAAAAGTTAGTGACGACAGTGTTATCACTAATAACTGTCGTACTAATTGAATTAACGTAGTAATTATCGGGTCTACATCAATAAACCACAAAACATTCAGAAATTAAAAAAGAATATTCACACAGAAATTGCGTAACGCAATGCAAAATGTTTTAAAAAGAGCCATTAACTGCCAACAGGAAAATAGAAGCCGTTTAAAGTATGTAATTTTTCACACTTAGTTTAAAAAAATTTAGTAATTAAAAAAGTTTACAAAATTTAGTAATTTGCACTTTCATTTAAAAAAAAATAAAATAAAAAAAATATAAGCATTTCAAATCAGTCAGTCAAGTCCCACCCTGTACATATTTATACTTTAATATTTTCAAAACTTTGTTGAAAAACAAAAACTAACTACAGATTCGAGCTAAACTAACTAGTATTTGCTTAGAAAGCTTACATAAAAGTGCAATTAGATTAATTAGGAAAAATAAACCTAATTAATCTAATTGCACTAAACAGTGTCTAAAAAATTATTTTAGACCGATATCTAAACGTAATAAGCAAAGAGATCCTGATAGTGGTTATAGACCCATTAGTCCACTAGCTATGTATCTAAAAGGGGAGCGTATCGAAAGTCGGTTTATCATAATCTTGTTTTGTCAAAATCCTGTTTATCAAAATCCTGCTTTTTTAAGTCCTGTTCTTTAAAATCTTGTTTTTCAAATTCCTGTTTTGAAAATCCCACCGATTTTTCTTAAAAAATCTGGTTTTTTTATTTTTCACCAAAGGTAGAAAATATGGGAGCACGCCATTTTCTTGAAAAAAAAATTTTGACTAAAAATCTTGAAAACAAAATTTTGAAAAAAAAATCTTTAATTTATCTTGAAATAAAATATTTTTCAAAATATTATTTTATGTTTGTTAAAAAAAAAATTTTTTTTAATAAAAAACAAGTAAATTAAAATTTTTTCAACAAAAAAAATACCAAATTAGGATTGCCCCTTTTTCCGGAATATTTATATATATCTAAATGCGAGATTCTGAATTATATGCATGTGCGAGGTTCTGAATTAGGAAGAATTTTAGAGTTGGATACAAAACAGGGTTGCGTCTTTTCCCAAAATACGTAGTATATATGGACGAATCTTGATTGAGACATAGATAATAACAAGAGACAATATTGTTAGAGACATAGATAATATATAGTAATAATAATAGAATTTTTTTTTTTTGCGCGCGCTTTCTTATAATCGAAGACTACAAAATTTTGCTCCTCAAAATTTATTTAACATTTTTGATATAAAAGAGTAATAAATTGTAAATAAAACTTCATTGAATAGAAAATGTATTTTCTGATCAAAATAAATTAACATATAAACAACAAAATAATAAATATTTAAAAAATATTAAAATCTGTGTTTTCATATTTTTTAACTCGTATTACTCGTAACAAAAAAACAAAATATATATAGATATATAAAAATAAAAATAAAAAGAATAAATCTAATTATAATTAATTATTAGTGTTATTAATAAGCTAGTAAGTTATTTAATGATAAAATCAAAAACTTAACAATATTATTCAATATCTTGTATGAAATATAAATATGTACATAAGTTTTAATTTATTACATAAATATTGAACTTTAATATTAGAGAATTATCATTGTGTACATCTATGTATGGTTAATTACACTACAATAAAACATTTGAACTAAATTTATAAATTTATTTTAAAATAATTAACTTAAAATATGAACTTGGTATATGTATAAATGATGTAATTTTAATTATTAAAATTAGTAATAATCTGATTTAGTAGACTTAATTTGCAAACAATAAACAAACACACACGATCGTGCTGCCATTGTCGAAATATTGATAAATACAAAATATCGAAATTGCAAATAGTGTTAGCACATATGCAATATTGTAATCAAAATTTATAATAAATAATAAGTAATAAAAATTAAAATTAATCTGATTAGAATTTACATAATAAAATACCTAAACCTTTATAATAAATAATAAGTAATAATTTAATCAACATTCTCATCATAATTTATTTGAGCATTTGTTATCTTGTTTCATTGGAGCAGTGATTTCAAAAAGGTGAAGGCTAATCAGTTTTTATAATTACATCATAATTGATTAAATTTCATTCTCCTCAACATAAACCTCTTCTTCTAATTCTAATTTGGAATTCATGATTTGTATTGAATTATGGCCACCAACAACAATATAATGAAACTTCACTCAAATATTATAAATTCGCCCAATGTTCGTTGGAAAATCAACTGTGGATAACAATCAAATGATTATTAAGCTAATTCAAGACTTATCCAATCGTTTTGACTCGATTGGAAATGCTATCAAGGTAACTATCGAGGAAAAGCTGAGTGACATGGAAATTCGTATTAATAAAAACTTGATGGTACGGTTAAACGCATTGACACTACCATAGAGGATACTAACGTAAAGGTTCTTAGCTTATATTTTGGTAGATTCTGAACTAAACTGGAATCACCACATAAATGAACTTATTCGTAAAACAAGAAGAATAGCTGGGCTCTTCAGGAAACTAGGAAAAAGACTACCGCAGAAAATTAAAATGTCAATATACTATGGTATGTTTCATAGCACATTGACGTATGGAATAGGTATATGGGGTAACACGTTCATTAAAAATATCAATAGTCTACAAATAATACAAAATAAAGCAATTAAAAATCTTTTTGAACTCGAAACTAGAACATCCTCCAACTATATCCATAAAAGCTACAATATATTAAAAGTAAAAGATTTTAAAGAACTAAGCCAAATTATGCACATTCACAATATCATAAACCAAAATATCAAAACAAATACCAAAATAGTTCCAAACAATGAAGTACACATATATAATACAAGAGGAAACAATCAACTGAGATATGAGACGGGTACAAATTTGAATGGGATTGAACCTATCTTGAATTCAGGTATCAGGCTATTTAACAACATACCATTAAGTATACAAAACTTATCCAGAAATCAATTTAAAAAACAATGTAAACAGTTATATATTTCAAAATATTAACAAATTAGTTTATTCTGTTTTCCTATTTTTTTTTTATTTTTTTTTTGTTTTCAACTTTGAACTTAAAGTACTAAATAATTTTATTATGTATATAACTTAAAATAACATCTCGTTCTTTCTTTTTTATTTTCTGTGTTGTTTTTTTTTTGCTTTTGTTTTTTGTTAATTACAAGATTAAAATATAATATCTAGATTTAAGCCTATTTTAATATTATTATTGCACTGATTTGCATTTAAGTGAATTCGATAAAAAAAAAAAATGTATACACTCTGTACGAGCTTCACAGAGCTCTTTTTGAGAAATGAATAAATAAATAAATAAATAGGCATTTTTGCCTGCAATAGCTAATCTATCATCAGAGAGGGACGTTGCATTTGAAGAATGGAAACGATCAAAAATTGATATAAATCGTAGCAGGTTTACCACACTTCGAAACAAAGTATCTCTACTAATTGGTCAGGATTAACCTGGACCTTAATGAGTTAAATAGGAACTTCTTGATTGAAACTAGTTCACCTGCTCTTGCTGATACTGTTAATATCACAAATATTTCAAACTTTGAATTTGTTTCTAGTAATTTCAGCTTTCATAATATTGGTGCTGATGAAGTCTTGAAGGCAATATGTGATATCAAATATAACGCTATAGGTCCAGACAATATCCCTCTCAATATTATAAAACTACTTATAACAATTATTTAGCACTACATTGTTCATATTTTCAATACAATACTAACTACTTCTGAATATCCAGCTGCTTGAAAAATACCTAAATTAATCCCAGGTCCGAAGAAAAATAATGCAGCTATAATTGATATTAGACCTATTAGTATCCTTCCTAGTTTTTCTAGAGCCTTCGAGTCTGTACTTCACAAGCAAATTTCAAATAACCTCAAAGATAGTACTCTTCTGTTTCCTTATTAGTCTGGTTTTAGGAAGGACCGTAGTACCAGATCAAGTTTACTAGAACTTACGAATAACATCTCTTCTTCAATTGATGCAAGAAAAGCTACCATTCTAATTCTCTTGCATTTTTCTAAAGCTTTTGACTCGGTTGATCATAGCTTGTTGTGTGCTAAACTGAATCAGAATTCTTTATTCCATAGTTCAGCTGTCAGACTTATTAATAATTATTTATGTAACAGAGTTCAATTTGTAAATCTAAGAGGGAACACCTCTGATTAGTTAACTCTTAAAAGCGGAGTACCCCAAGGTTCCATTCTGTATCCTCTTCTATTTTCGTTATTCATAAATGATTTACCTGAATGTTTCAACAAGGCGGAGTGCAGGTTGTATGCTGATGATGCACAGCTGTTCATGGATTGTAATATTCGCCAACTTTCTGGTACTGTTGACATATTGAATGATGATTTAAATGCATTTTATTATTGGGCATTATCTAATCGTCTCAAACTAAATTCTATTAAGTCACAGGCTATGATGATCTATTCACATGAGATCTATACACATAAACTGCCTGCTATTAAAATAAAAGATCGTACTACCCCCTACGTTGATAAAGCAAAAAATCTTTGGCTGGTGTTTAATAAAACTCTTATCTGGTCAGATTATGTTTCGCAAAAAACCTTACTCTTTTCTCCGCAAACTTTGGAAAATTGCCCCTTTAGTTTTTCTCAACACTAAATGCAGACTTATTAAAACTTTCGTTTTGCCATATTTCTTATGTTGTGATGTTGTGTTTTATTGTATGAGTGTCGTCGAGATGAATAAACTTAGCATTATTTTCAATGCATGCGCGAGGTATGTCTCTAATCGTTGATGTTTTGATAGGATTTCTTATGTATCTAAATGTATACTAAACTGTACTTTTGATAATTATATGAATTTTAAATATCTTTGTTTTCTGTTTAGGCTAATAAACAATAAATGCTCTACGTATTTATATAGCAAAATTGGTTTTAGCAGATCAGCTAGATTTTGTCAAATCAATATACCCAGAACCTCAAGTAGAGCGAGGGATTTGTCTTTTTTTGTAAAAATACCTTCTAATAAGTAACTCATTTGATTTGCTTTGCATGAAAATTAATACTATTATTATTAAAAAGATAAACGAATCTGTAATTACACTGGTATACAATTTTCGTGTATTATCAAATTTAATTTCTTCAATGTGTCTGGTATTATTTATATGACTCGCGTGCAAAGTTTTCATATCGATTTCATTTACTATTTTGTTTACCTTTATTTCCGTTAACGTACGGTAAAATTTTGTTTACATAATATTTAAGTTCAGTATCATTTATTCTAAAATTATTTATTGACATTATACAATTAGAAAATTATTAAGTTGTTACCTCTAATTTTAATTTTATTTTGTGAATTACAATTATTGAATAAAAATGTTTCATTTAAGTTTTTTGTTATTAATACATTTTGTTAATTATTTCTATGTCATTAGTATCATTCTTATGGTAAGTACAAATCATTTCATCTGTATTTAGTAGGTTTGCTATGCACTTATCATCAAATGACATTAGTTCTGAATCTAAAATTAGATCTGTGGTAAAATTAGGTATTGAGACAATAAATACAATTTTGTTTTCATTAAATGCTACAGTATTTTTTCTAGTGTAATATTAAAATTTTTAATTTCCTCATTTGTCAAGATATTTTTTGCTAAATTTTCTAATTTACTAGATAATATTATTTCTTTAATATTAGATATTTGTTTTGTAAGTAATTTTATATTATCTTTTATTTCTAATTCTATTCTAAGTAATTTAATCAGTTATATTAGTTATATGATCTGATAGGTTTTTATTTATAAAAATTTGTTTATTCGCGTTTATTATTAGTGTATTATTATTTTTTTCGATAACTTTAAAATGTTCTTGAATTTCGTCTCTGTCATTATTATCCATTGTGCCCGAAAGAAAACGTAGACCACTACCAAAACGTTAATTAAACCCCTTTTTTTTATATGATGTGGGATTATGCTGTCAAAGTCATCTTGTAAATGCTTTAGATCATGCAATATGTTAATAGAAATTTCATTTTTGTTTTGTAAATGTTCCACATTTTGTGTGATTTTATTTATAGCTTCTTCGTACAGGTCCAAGTTGATAATATGCATTATTTTCGTATAATTGTAGATTATATTTATTTTAGAATCTTGTACGAGGATATACCCGTTCCCATTTTGTAGTTCATTAATTTCGATATAAGAACATGCAATTACATTAAGAAGACATATAATATTTCCTAAAGTAGTAATAAAGTAAATAATTTCAGTTTTAGTATTGTTATCTGTTGGTATAGAAAAAAAAAATTAAATGTATGTGTCAAAGTGTAATTCCGATTACCAGTAAAAACTGCGAATAAAGTAATCAAAAGTGTTATCTTAAAATAGTTGGAGTGTCAGATTGACTTGATTGAATTTTGATTTTTAACTTATTATTATTGTTTATTTTTTTGGTTAGTTTTCATGCTTACATTTTTTTTGAATTGGCTGATATATCTAGGTAAGATTTCATTATTAACTTGGAAATGATTCTCACTTTGATTTTTTATTTCAGTTTTTTTATAATATGGTTGAAGTTTGCTGACCCGGTTAAGTTTTAAATAATTTGATGCTTTTTCTTTTCTTCTATTTTCATTAAGTTTCTTTAATTTTTTAGTTTTGGATGTCATCAGTCTTTCATGGATGATAGGATATTGTGCGGACAAGATTGTACCATTAATGAAATCAATGGGTCTTTGATTGGTTGAGGAATGGATTGTTTCGTTGTAAGTTTTAACAGCTTTGACAACAGGATATTCATCTGTTGGTAAGCCTTCTTCTTTTTCAATTGTCTGTAAAATTCTAAGATGTTCATTTAGTGTATTGTGGAATCTTTCTATATCCGCGTTACTACTATGGTTATTTGGAGTAGTGAAGTGGATATCAATTCCTTCATTGTTCAAGTAATTTTTAAAATTTAAACTATTAAAACCTTTTTCTCTATCTGTGACTATACTTTTGGGTTTACCAAGAGACGCAAGATATTTCATAAGTCCGTTGTTTAGGTCACATGGAAAACTTGCACATGTTTGGTAAATTTATCTATAAAGGTAAGGTATGGGTCTCCTTTGGTTTTGAACCAAATGTCCATGTGAACTATTTCTAAAGGTTTACTGGCAGTTTCTGAAATTTTGAATGGTAATTTTAGAGGTTTACGTTCGTATTTAGCAGAGTTGCAAATATGACAATTATTTATGACTTTTTGAATTTCTTCTTTCAATTTAGGAAAATAGTATCTTTTTTTTAAGTCTAAATAGACAACATTAATACCTCTGTGGTTTGTCTTTACATGTTGATCAAGAATGAGTTCCTGCAATTCTTGACGATATAAACACTGAGTAAGAGTGAGCATTTGTTTAATTTTATTAATTTGTTTTTTGAAAAATATTTTAGGTATGTATTTTGAAAAGCGCTGTAAATATTAATATTTTCAATCATAATCCCTATTATTCCTGTACTTGGAATATGATCTTTAAAAATTTTAATGAAAAATTCTTCATTAGGATTAGGATGTATAAAGATTTTTCTTTTTCTATGATTAATATTCAATAATTTAAAGTTTTCTTGTGGAACTTTCTTAATAATAATTTGCGTTTTGTAAAGATTGATAGGTGAATCAGATATGGGAATATATTCGGAATTATCTTCGTCAGCTGAATGCATTGTAGCATCAGTTGATCGTATTTCGTCAATTTCCATGTCGTTTGAATTATTTTCATTCGAATTTAACCTATTTAAATTAGATTCATTTAAATGAATCTCGACACGAGAGAGAGCATCAGCAACTTTGTTTTCCCGTCCACTCAAATATTCTATTTCAAAATTAAATTCTTCTAACTTGATTTTCCATCTTTGCAATTTGCAATTAGGTTCTTTTAAATTATGAAGCCACTGTAAAGGTTTATGGTCTGTTCTAATAGTGAATTTACGACCAAAGATATACGGGCGAAAATATTTAGTAGCCCAAACAATTGCAAGCAATTCTTTTTCTATTGTTGAATATTTACACTCATGTTCATTGAGTGTACGTGAAACGTAACAAATTGGGTGGTTATTCTGTGAAAGAACAGCACCGATAGCAAAATTGCTGGCATCTGTAGTAAGTAAAAAGTGTTTTGAAAAATCGGGATAAACTAATATTGGATCTCTTGTAATTAAGAATTTTAATTTTTCAAATGCTTCTTTGTATTCAGCATTTGTGATGTTAATATTTTTCCCTTTTTTTAGGCAATTTGTTAGTGGTTTTGAAATTTTTGCGAAGTTTTTAATGAATTTTCTGTAATATCCAACTAGTCCTAAGAAACTTTTAATTTGTTTCTGTGTTTTGGGTATTGGAAATTTAGTTATAGCCTCTATTTTATTTGGATGTTTAATGGTTTAATGGTTTAATACCATTTGTCGTGATAATATGACCAAGAAACTCAGTTTCTTGTTTCATAAATTCACTTTTATACAATTGTATTTTGAGGTTTGCGCTATTTAATTTACTTAAAATCTTCTTCATATTATCTAGATGTCCTTCTTTGCTTGTACTAAATATAATAATATCATCTAGATATACATAACAACATTTGCCTATGAATTCCTTAAGTACGGAATTCATTAGCCGTTGGAATGTTGCAGGAGCATTTTTAAGACCAAATGGCATCCTGACAAACTCGTAGTGACCGTTATAGGTACTAAATGCGGTTTTCTTTATGTCTTCTTCTGCGATTTCGATCTGGTGGAAACGTTTGGCAAGATCGAGCGTTGTGAAGTACATAGACCGACCTAATTTATCTAAAATATTCTCCATATTAGGTATGGGGTATTTATCACTTTCCCTATCTATTTCCCTAGCCTTTTTAATTAATTTACTTTTTACTCTATCTAATAATATTACTTGATTTGCATTATCATATCATAGAATTAAGGGTATTATATTTTCTACTAAATCTAAAAATGTGTTAAGATTCTCACCTTTTCCATCGAAGGTTCGTAAATTATCGATGTACTTTATTAGATCAATTGATAACGTTAGTGATTGTTGCGGTTGTTGTGGTTTTTGTAGTTGTTGTGGTTGTTATGATTGCTGTGGTTGTTGTCGTTGTTGTGGTTGTTGTGGTTGTTGAGGTTGTTGAGGTTGTAGTGGTTGTTGATTTACCATTTTGCTTGCCTCTTCCGAACTTTCACTAGACTCTGATGGTTTTATATAGTTGATTGGATTAAATCTTTTTCCACGAAATTGGTTTCTTTTAAACATTCACTTTCTTTTTTATTTTTTTTTTTTGTTTTTTAATTTTCTTATTATAGCTCATAAATTATAACTCTTTTTCTATATGATTTATTTGTTTGTTTTTTATTTTTATAGTTTTAAAAGTGTCAAATCCTTTTTTTTTTGTTATTATAATTTAATATTAAATATTAAAAGTTAAGTATTAATTAAAATAATATTAAAAATGATATTATACTTTTATTACTCGTATGATAGTTTTTGAGAGAAAAAAAAATTTTCTCTTAATTAGATTCACTTTTTTAAAATGAATTCTGCACTTCAATTTTAGAGTTAATGTCTGAGTCTTTTCTCTTTAATAAACAGTATGGTTTTATTTTAATAAAAATTATTATTTTTTCTTTTTTTCACTTAACTTTTTATCACTATGGGTCCGTTTTACTTTTGAGCCAATTATATCTGTTCAAGATAGTTTTTAAAATTTTAAAATAAAACACGTTGATTTTAATTTTAAACGTCTTTATTAATTTGCTTCAAGAAAAGAACTACTTAAAAATAATATTTTTTCAATACAATCATTTTCTTAATACTAAGGTTTTGTAGTTGAAAAATGCTGATTTTGCATTATCAGCGTTTTTCGACAATTGTTTAATAACTTTTTTTTAGTTAATTTCGTACATATTCAGTATTGACCTCATATGATGACGAAATGTACGATCAGCTAATTTATTAATCATGTTTAAAAAAATGCGTTTACTTATTTATACAAAAAATAAAGGGCAACGATCGATTGTGAAATACGGCACTTACGTTTAAGTGAGTTTAAAAAAATAGAAATGAAAGTGTGCAAGTAATAAAATATGAAATTAAGTTTTTATGTTAAAGGAATGGAGTTTTTTGTCACTGTTGAGTAATTCCATCCCTTTGTACAATATTGTTTGGTACAATAGTGATGGTCTTATCAGTAGGGGATGGTGTGGATGTAACTATATGAATTATTATTTACAAAATTTAAAGTAAATTAAAACTAAATTAAAGCATCACAGTTGAAAAGACTCTTATTGGCTCATTCTAAACTCTGTAATAAAATAGTATTCTAAATAAAACATATATACATATTAATTCACAGTAAAGAAATTATAAAAAAAAAATTAATACTCTGAAAAACCAACTATAATTCTATTTATGTTAAAATAAAATACTAAAAAGAACTTTTAGTTTTGTTTTTATTCAATCTACTAAAAAATATGAGCAAATCTGCTTAAAAGAATTCGTGACATTTTTTCTTTGAACTGCCAAAAATACGAACATAAAATTAATTTTTTTTTCATGCACAAAGGAAAAGTTCTAAATTTCATTTTTAAGTATGTTCTAGTATATTTAAATAAAATGAAATTACCATTTCGATGTCGGACAAAACTTTTAAATAAGTTTTAGGTTATGTTTAACTTTTCATGGTTTTTAAAACCATATCTTTTTCCAGAGTATGGATATATTCATATATGCGAGATTCTGAATTAGAAAGGGTTTTTGAGTTAGATTCTGGAATAATCCTTATTTTGCAACCACCTTTAAAATTCTTCCTATTTATTTTTTTACATACATATTTCAAACAATTTAAAATAGTGAGGGCTGAGGCCCCTAAACTCCTGATAAATAAATGATTGAAAATTTGAGTTTGTGGACAACTGTCCTTACTTTTACTAAGGCATAAAGAGAAGAAAACAGTATGGCTTTCCTTTATGTATAGAAGAAATAGAAGTAGTTCCTAGAACTAAAACTGAAAAAAGTCATATTGTGTGTCATATTCTTTATTAGTAAGACATCTATATTATATTTACCGTGCAAAAAATTTGGATTATATTAAATTAAAAATAATCATATAAATGTTTAATTTCATACATGTTGGTAATTATTTCATAATGACAACTGTTAAACAACAATTAAACTTCCACATTTCTTCAATAAAAGGATAAGATTTTTGACTGCTTAAATTGCAAAGTAAAAACGGCAGCTTAATCCCATCCTCCATCTGATTTTCTTTATTTTTTTTGTGTTAAGCAAATTGCATTTGTCTGTATTCTCAAATTTTGTATCCATCCAGATGTCATCAAGAAATTTTAAAACATCAATAGTTAATTGGATACATAAGCAACAAATTTTAATCCTAAATTTAAGATATGGTTCACTGAAGGATCTTGTTTATCACATAGGATATTTTTATTTTGATATTATTACGAAAAACTTATGCATGGAAAGTAGGCAAAAAAGAAATTTCTGAAGTCAATAAAAAGCCGACATTCATATTGAAAATCACAAATTAAAAATAATAAAATCATCATTTTCGTTCTTAACAAAATCGTAATGGCTCTAAACCGTTAACAATACGACAATTCAATCTCATGAAATACTATAGGCGCAAAACAACATCCAAATAAGCCAGATAAAGAAAATTTGTAGCCAAATTATAACAAAAATTAAAAAATAAAAAAATTTAAAAAAAAAATGTTTAGAAGAAAAATCGGAATATTAAACCAGGAGCCTACCGCGAAATTCGATTTTCGTAAAGCACATTTCGTATTTGAAAGAATGCCACTCTGTAATACGAAGTTCGAACAAAAACAATTTTGACTGTTCGAAAATCGTGTTTACGAATTTCGTGAATTTGAATTTTAAATTTTTCATTATGTAATAGTACTTTCGAATATATTTTAACACATTTCATTCGAATGGTTGAGATTTATCATTACTTATTAAAACTTATTATTATGAGCACATGTGCTTTTTTTTATAAATTTTATTATGTTAGTACACAAGTTACTTATGTACATAAGTACATATGTTTTTCTAACATTTCTTTATTACTATGTAATATTACAATTTAATAAAAAGAAAAATTTGCTTCTTATTCAAAAGAAAAATTTATTTCAATATAAATATATATTGAATATACATACGAGTATATATTCTTTACTGAGCTATGTTATCCATTTTTAATTTTTTTAAAATTTAAAACAAAAAAATAACTTATTTGTATTTTAGTTTAACCCTTTACTTTGAACAAAAACGTAAATAAAGACAATTTTTTATATTACGACAATTTAAAATTCAAAAACTTTCGACAGCAACTCAAATTACATTTATTTTTTTTGGAATTTGATACGTGGTATCAATGAATTTTACATTCGGATCCGAATTTCTTTAAACGGTAAAGGGCCTGATCCGCCCAGATCGATAATAATGCCAGATCGGTCGATACTTCTAACCATTTGCTAACTTTAACTTTTTATTAATTTTAAAATATAAATAACATAGTAGGTAAGTAGGTATATATAGGATTTGCCAACTTGATTTAGTGGAAAAGTGCTCGAAAATAGGGTTCATCGAATTCGTTCCTGCAAAGGAAGTCGTGGAGGCCATTTGAATGACGTTTTGTTCGGAACTTAATTGTATCGATTGTACTTCACATTAAATAAAAAACATTTGAATTTCCTTAACAATTAGTGTGTTTTTTTTTTGAAAAGAAATCATATCACTCAAATTGGAAAACCCTGTAGTAATAAATATAATTAGGTATATTTTATATATTTAAATATAAATATACGTACATATGTCATTTGAATTGAAATGAAATTGCAGCTGTATTACGACCACGTATTTGTGGAATCAGTACCGGTATTAAAAATTTTATTAATACCGATTTTTTTCTTTTTTCTTTTTGTTTTTTATTTCAGTTATTTTAATTTACATATTATTCACAAAAACTTAAAGAACTACACTCTCTTATTGTATCGAATTCTTACTACTAGGACAGTGGCTTTCTAAAAATTTTTTAGTTTTTATGTAATGTTACTACTGTTTACATTTTCATTTAATTTATTTAATTGGAAAAATCTGAACAAAACCAATTTTATTTTAAAATTTTTTTTTTTTAAACACAATGAAAACCTAAATCTAACTTCTCCTAGGAAAAAAAAAACGAATATCCAAAGACTTACTTATCTTTCATTACTAGAAAACCTATATCTATTTTATTCTGATGCTATTTCCACATCTGGTTCTTTTTGTATTCACCAGTAGTCGTTCGTACTTTCATTTCTATCTTTAGGTGTAATAGTCGAATTTTATGCTGTCTGGGTTTTCAATTTCATCAATATTTGGATTATAATATATTCTTTTATCGGTAGAGTTTCGGTTTATATGGTATATTATCGGTACATCTTCCTTATTTTTAATATAACCTTTTTTGTCCAACTAAATAAATCCTTCTGGTGGAATATATCCATTAGACATTGTTTTTTCTATGTAACTATCATCTTCATTATATAGGTTATGAAGTTCATTATATAGGTATCGATCAGAATATTATTTTTATATATGTGTTATACTTTTAAAATATTTTCTTATTAAGCTAATAATGCGGTTTTCAATGTTTTTAATTTTACTTTCTTCTTAAATGTATTTGTTAGAATAGTAATGATTATATTCTGTCTCCGGTTTTCCTCAAACAGTGTCTGAAGCATCTGCGTTCAAATTTTCTAAGATTTTCCATACAAGAACTATATTAAACCATATGACACATCCATAAGTTAGTGTGGATCTGATTAATGATTGATATGCTAATACTTTTACTCTGTTATGCAGAATTTTTGAATGAAGTAGGTTCTTCGATATTAAGAACGCTTTTCGTGCTTTTTGATTTGAGTTATCACATGAACCTTTTTTTTTCGCACTCTTTCTTTGAATCGAAGACTACAAAATTTTTCTCCTCATAATTTATTTAACATTTTTGATATAAAAAAGTGATAAATTGTAAATAAAACTTTATTGAATAGACAATATATTTTCTGATCAAAATAAATTAACATACATATATAAACAATAAAATAATTAGTATTTAAAAGATATTAGAATCTGTGTTTACATATTTTTTAATTCTATTAGGTATATAACAAATAAAAACAAAATATATATAAATATATAAAAATAAAAAATAAAAATATAGTAAAAAATAAATTTAATTATACTTAATACAATAAAGTATTTGGACTAACACCGCCATTTTAATGTGCATAAAATATTCTCATAAATTTCAATTTCTGTAAACAACTAAAAATATATGTATGTATATTTTTTTTTCTTCTTTTTCTGATGTTAACTTCATAAATAATTAACATTATTATTAATTATTAAAGTTATTAATAAGCTAATAAGTTATTTAATGATAGAAATCAAAAACTTAACAATATTATTCAATATCTTGTATGAAATATAAATATGTACATAAGTTTTAATTTATTAAATAAATATTGAACTTTAATATTAGAGAATTATAACTGTGTACATCTATGTATAGTTAATTACACTACAATAAAACATTTGAACTAAATTTATAAATTTATTTTAAAATAATTAACTTAAAATATATTAAATTCATATGCATAAATGATGTAATTTTAATTATTAACATTAGTAATAATTTGATTTAGTAAACTTAATTTGCAAACAATAAACAAACACACGCGATCGAACGACTGAATAGTGCTGCCATTGTCGAAAATATTAAAAAATACAAAATATCGATGATCCAAATAGTATTAGCACATATGCAATATCGTAATCGAAATTTAGAACGTAATATAAAAATCTCGAAATGATATTTAAATTACTATAAAAATGGAATAAAATTAAAAATAAATTAAAATCAATCTAATTATGTACATAATAAAATATTGAATTTTTATAAAAACAATAAGTAATAAACATTTAATTTAATCTAATTACATAATAAAGTATTCAAACTTTTATAGAACTAATAAGTAATAAAAATTAAAATTAATCTGATTAGAATTTACATAATAAAATACCTAAACCTTTATAATAAGTAATAATTTAAACAACATTCTCATCATTATATAAAGGGTGTTCAAAATTGAGGTATCATTTTAATTTTAATAAAAAAAGACTTTTTTTTGAAATATTAAATATATTTTTATTTTAATTTATTACAAATAGGTTCCGGTTAATAATGAAAAATTATGTCGGACAAGTGGCCCCCTCTACTACTTCGGCAAGCTTCCAATCTTTTACCAAAATTCTGAATCACCTTGTTTAAAAAAACGGTTCTCAATGGTTGAAATCTGCTCGATAATGTTGTTTTTAAGCTCTTGAATTGTTGTGGGATTATTGCTGTACACTTTCGATTTCACAAAACCCCACAAAAAAAATCCAACTGTGTCAAACCGCACGATCTTGGTGGCCACATCACTCCTCCTCTACGAGAAATAATGCGATCTTCGAACTTTTCCTTCAAAAGATCCATTGTTTCTCTTGCTGTGTGGCAAGTGGCACCGTCCTGTTGAAACCACATATTCTCTACGCCCAAATCATCAATTTCCCGCCACAAAAAGCTTCGGATCATCTCCCTGTAGCGATTTCCATTTCCGTTTTCAAAAAAATATGGTCCGATGTTTCCTCCTGATCACAAACCACACCAAACCGTAACTTTTTGTGGATGTACTGGTTGCTCTAAGATAACCCTTGGATTCTCTTCACCCCAAATGCGACAATTCTGTTTATTGACGTAGCCATTGAGCTGGAAATGAGCTTCGTCGGTGAAGATTATTTTGTTAAAAAAATTCTCATTTTCTTCTTGTTTTTCGATTGCCCAAGAAACGAATTTCCGACGTAATGCATGGTCAGTTGGTTTTAATTCTTGCGTTAGCTGGATCTTATAAGCCTTTAAATGGAGACCACGATGCAAAATGTTGAATAATGTGGATGGTTTGATGTTTAATTGCTGCGAACGATGACGAATGGAAGTTTTTGGATCTTCTTCAATACTTCTGCTCACAGCTGCTACATTCTCGGTTGAACGGCCACTACGTTGATAAATGTTGCCTCTGTTATCAAGAACAGATCCAGTTTCTAGAAATTTATCAACCATCAGCTTGATGGCACTATTTGTTGGAGCATTTTCTCTACCAAATTTTGTTCGAAATTTCCTAATTACATCTTGAAAACTTTTACCATTTTCAAAAAATGTTGTAATAACAAAAACACGTTGTTCCTTCGTGTAACGTTCCATATTAACTAACCGGAATGTATTTAGAATATACCAAAGAAACCTCGTATAAAAATTCCAAGTAGAAAAAAAATGGCGGCAAAATCAAAATGATACCTCAATTTTGAACACCCTTTATTTGAGCATTTGTTATCTTGTTTTAATGGAGCAGTGATATCCTAAAAGCTGAAGTCTAACCAGTTTCTATAATTACATCATAATTGATTAAATTACATTGTGCTCAACATAAACCTCTTCTTCAAATTCTAATTTGGATTTCCTGATTTGTATTGAATTATGGCCACCAACAACAATATAATGAAACTTCGCTCCACTGGCAGCTTATCTCTATCTAAAATCCCATTGTTCGTTATAAAATCAACTGTGGATAACAACCAAATGATTATTAAGCTAATTCAAGACTTATCCAATCGTTTTGACTCGATTGGAAATGCTTTCAAGGTAACTATCGAGGAAAAGCTGAGTGACAGGGAAATTCGTATTATTCAAAACTTGATGAAGCGGTTAAATGCCTTGACATTACCATAGAGGATATTAACGTAAAGGTTCTCAATTTAGAGAAATCGCTATATGAAAAGATTGAAGCAAAAGCAATATCTAATATCAATACCGTGTCTAGTAAACTTAATAAACTTGAAACTCATCTAAAGAAACATATCAGTTTGGCTGCTGCTCGTCGTTCTTAAAACTCAAATGATCTCAATACTAAAGTTGCTTGACCATGCTTGAAAAATCATCACACCACGCCGATCTTCTTATAAATGGTGTAACACGTACCGAGGAAGAAACCATGGTCAGTGTGTTTAAAAACATATCAGACGCCATTGGATTTCAAACCAGTTTTTCGCCATTGGATTTCAAACCAGTCTCAGTAATAGAGACGCATATTTTTAATAAGTTTTTAGCCTTTAAAGCTTTGAAAGTTTAACAAATTGGTTTTCCGGGCTCTAATCGTATTTACATCAATTAAAGTCTTCCTCCTTTATCTTTAAAGTTGTTTCTTTTAAAGCTTCTTTTTCTTTTGTTAGCTTTTAAAATAAACAAGGTAGAATGTAAACCAACGGTTTTTAAAAGCGCATATTTCCAAAACTCAATACAAACTGTTTAGAAGCGTGACTTACACAAAAATTTGAAAATTTCATGTAATACGAAAAAATGTGAAAATAGGACATTTTTGAAATTTTGAGGGGCCGTAATTCCGGAATCCTATACAACTAAGAAAAACCGTTAACACACGTAAAAATATATTATTGAAACTTTAATTTTCATGTCTTGCCGAAGAAAAATGTGTACAGGTGCCTAAGTTACAGGTGTCTAAAAATAGCAAATTTTCAATTTTTGAGGCGTAATAACTCTTAAAGAGGGGGTGCTACCAAAAAATTTTCTGAGGAAACTTATAATAATTCTAAAAGTTTTTTCTTGTCTCAAAATTTCAGGTTTCTAGCTAAAGGCGTGCCGGAGTTATGAAAAAAGAAATTTCATGCAAAATGTGGTTTTCACATAATGGTAAATTTAAATAGTAAATTGCATAATATTACATAATTTTGATATTTTTTTATATAGATAATAAAATTTTCGATCTTCTGGCGGTTTTAGATTGCAAAACTATTACGCAGAGCCTGAGATATATACAAATGAAAATGGGGCTTTTTCGCAAATTTGAAGAGCTGCAACTTTGGAACTTTGGAACCCTAGTACTGTAGCTTTAATTTTTATATCTTGCAGAAAAAAATGTGTACAGGTTTTTAAGTTACAGGTGTTTAAAAATAGCAAATTTTCAATTTTTGAGCCCTAATAGCTCATAAACAGGGGGTGGTCCAAAAAAATTTTCTGAGCAAACTTATACTAATTCTAAAAGTTCTTTCTTGCCTCAAAATTTTAAGTCTCTATCTAAAAGCGTGCCGGAGTTATGAAAGTAGAAAAATCAAGCAAAATTTGGTTTTCACATAACGGTAAATTTAAATACTAAATTTAAAAAAATTGTATAATTTTGATATTAATTTACAAAGATAAAAAACATACCTGTCGAATGACGTTTTCAGATTGAAAAAATCTTTAGCAGAACATAAGATATATGCATTTACAAATAGGGCTTTTTCAAAGTTTGAGGGGCTGTAGCTCCGTAATGGGAAGGGCTACATAAAAAAGTTGTTCCACAAAATTTTTTTTTTTGTGAGACCTACCCAGGGTTAAAATTTTTTTTCTCTATCTTTAACTGTGTAGAAGTTTTGTAAACAGACGGACGGACGGACGGACGAACGGACAGAGTGAAACTAATAAGCACATTTTTTCAAAATTTTTTTGGAAATGTTCTAAAAGCGATGGTTGGCTACATATACTAACTACACGGAAAGAAGAAATTTATACTCAAAAAACTGAAAATGGAGAAATTACTAAAATAACATCTCAAGATCATTTGATAACGAGTCAGTGTGAATTTTTATTTGCACCAATTACAGCAGTCTTCATATAATCTTCTTTATACCCGTACGATAGGATCGGGTATAATAAAATTACTCCTCCGTTTGTAACACCTCGAAATAAACGAGCTAGATATACCTTCAAAGGTATGGATCGGATCAGAAAAAAATTCGAAGACTTTTGAGCCATGTCCGTCCGTCCGTCCGTCCGTCAGCACGCTAACTCAAAAACTAAGAAAGCTAGAATCTTGAAATTTACACAAAATATTTTGGAAGTAATTTGTAGGTTCCCTATTTTTTTTGGTTGAGTTTGGACCAAGCCTTAGGGTAGCTCTCGAACACCTAACTTTTAGATCCCCACATTTTTTTTGCAATAGAGCTATGAAATTTTAACTACAGATAGATCTTACAAAAATATTAATTTTATTTTTAATAACTTTTTTTTGTAGCCCCACCCGTTACGGAGCTACAGCTCCCCAAAGGTTCAAAAAAGCTCTATATTTAAATTGTTATAGCACAAGTTGTATAAGGTATATCTTCATTTTGAAAAAAAACGCGAAACGATTACTACGTTTATTAGCTTTAAAAGTATATATACAATAAATATATATTTGTGGCATACGGTGTCTTAATTTACCGTTATGCGAAACTCAAATTTTGCAAAATCCTTTAACCCTTCTATCTTCTAAACGGTTTAAGTTGGAAACTTGAAATTTTGACAGAAGTTAGATCTTTGAAAATAATAAGTATGAGTCATTTCAGAAATTTTTTTTGTATCACTCCCCGTTTAGGAGCTGTAAGGAGTCAAAAACTGAAAATTTCCTATTTTTAAACACCTGTAACTTGAACACCTGTTAGAATTTTTTTGAAGTAATACACAAAAATTAAAGCTTCAACATCATATTCTTATTTCTGTTAACAACTTTTTTTAATAATATAGGGTTACTTTATAATTGACGAAAGTGTTACTTGATTTTTTCAAATTTTCTAACAAATTTCTTCAACAAATTTTTTGCATTTGTTTTATTCGATAATTTGAAATTGTTGAGGATATAATGCGTAGTACATAAAAATGTAAATAAATATACAACATAACGGTTGCTTGAAGAATTTTTATTTATATGATATTGATATACATACATACTTATATAATATCATGTTTATTTACATATCGTATATGTCACTAGTGAATGAATGATAAGAGTATATATGTATATTATATAGCGCCGTATTTACATACATATATGTATTTTATTGTACTTATAAGAAATTATTCTGTCAATGGAATATTTAAATATAATATAATATAATATTTAAAATTATATTTACTATTTTGTACTAAGTAAATTTAATATACATTTACCGCTTATAGTATTAAATGGTACTATAGAATATTTGAAAAAGTTTTGGATTGATAATCGTTATGTGAAAGGTTAGAATCTGCTTTCGAAGAATGTACATATAAACATATAGTTTGAATATATGTACAACCCATAGTTCTTGAAATTATAAAATTAACCCAAATTATTTTAAAATACTAAAATATTAAAAAAATAATATTGTAAGCAGAGTGACAGGCTGTTAACATACTAACGGTTCGTACGGGTATCTAAGAGTTGACAAAGTCAACTGTATTCTTCCTCGTTTTTATAAATATTTGTTTTTATTAATTCAACTTTATTAAATTTTTATTTTTGTATAACGATTTTTTTTTTTTTTAATTTTCAAAATTAACTATTATATTAATTGTGTTTATTAATTCAACTTTGTTTTTATGATTTTTGTTTATTAATTTCTAATTTTTACTAATTTTCAAATTTGATTCTATAATTTAGCGCAGAGATGACTTTATCGTATTTTGCTTAACTTTATTTTGTTTTATTATACCCTACACCTAAAATATAGGGTATATTAACTTTGGTATGGTGTTTGTAACCACCAAAAGGAAGCGAGTTAGATATGGACATATATATATATTTTGAATCAGGATCACCTCCTGAGTCGATTTAACGATGTCCGTCCGTTCGCACGATAACTCAAAAACTAATAAATCTATCTTGATGAGGTTTATATAGTAGGTTAATTACGAAAGTAAGGCTAAGGTCGAATCTGGACAAAATCGGTCAATGGGTTCGGATTCTGGAAGCTTCCGAATGATCCCGGAGCAAACGAGCTTATCTCCAAAACCAACAAAGATAGAACCTTTAAATTTTGTAAAATGATGTTCCTTCTCGTTCGACTTATGTCTCTGAAATTTAAGAGGATTTGGTCTATGGGTTTAGATTTTGGAAGCTTCCGAACGAGCACCAGAGCAAATAAGATTATTTCCAAAACCAACTAAGATATAACCTTTAAATTTGAGAGAGTGATGTTCTTTCATGTTTTATTCAAGTCTCTTAAATTTGAGAGGATTTGGTTAATGGGTTCGGTTAATGGGTTAATGGTTTTTGTAAATTTTATTTATTTATTTATTTTTTTTTTTTATGCAATGTGTAACTTATAAAGTTAGTATCGATTACAATAAGTGATATTTCATTATATCAGGACTTAAAAAATAAGCATTACAATTAAATTACATTTTCACATTATTAAAGATTTTTTAAGAAAATCATTAGTTAACATATAATTTAAAAAGTTAACAATATCTGATTTTTATATAAATTAAAATTTAAAAAATGAAATCAATTAAATTAGTATTGAGGTCAGAATGTTTACAAATTATAAGAACATCAATCAGTTCAACTATTATTCAATTCATTCAACAGTCAATTTCAAATTTCCAATATTCACTATTATACCAAAACATTTGAAACATCATTAATTTCAATATGATTAAAGTTAAAGAGCAAAGATTTAATTGCTTTAAATAATACGTTCTTTCGAAGTGTACATCTGAAATCTTTCGGTAATTTATTGTATAGTCTGTCACTGCCAAATGTGTTACTGTTATGTGAAGGTACTAAAGCTAAATTCTGGTTGTTGATTCTAAGATTGTAAGATACCGAGTTTCTGTTTATTAAATAGCCTGATCTGTTCAAAAAACATCTTCAAAACTTTATAAAAATACAAGTGTTTAAGGGGAAGGATATTAAGATGCTTGAACAAGGTAAAACTATGTTCCCGACGTGGTTTTTTACAGATTAATCTAATAATATGTTTTTGCGCAATTGATAAAGCGGAGGTCCTATTATTGTAAGCACCACCCCAGACCATAAAATGAATCAATGCATAATAAATGCAAGTGAGGAGTTCCTTATGGCAAAATTGTTTTAAGAAGTACATAAACCTAGTGGATATTAATAGATATTTTTTTAGATGTAAATGTGTAGATGTAGATCTGTGGTCGAGCCAATTTAGCTTATTATCTAGTAGCAATCTAAGATATTTGAAATTCGAGACATTTTCAATTTTAAAACAATTTGAGGAGCAATTAGCATCGTACTTAAAAGTGTCAACAATAGTAGTACTATAACAAATGTCAGATGATGTATATACCCTTTTACAATTGGCACTATGATAAATACCAAGTTCTACCAAGTTCTCCTACATAACCACCTATACTAAAAATCATTAATTTGGTTTTGTTACTCAATGATATTTTGTGCGAAGCGAACCAATAACGTAATACTGCTAAATCATGGCTAATATCTGCCATCAAACTAAAATAAGTATCACTGTGAAAGGTGCATGCCATATCATCAGCGAAAGCTATTAAATTACTATGAAATTTTAAAGAAAATATTGAATTAATAAAAATTAAAAACAGAATGGAGCCCACAGATCCATGTGGGACGCCAAAAGAAATTGATGCATAATCTCTATAGATACCTTCTAATTTTATCCTTTGCTTTCTATCTGATAGGTAAGACGAAAACCATAAATGCATATGCCCTCTAAAGCCGATTTAATATAATTTATGCAATAGAATTTTATGGTTAACTGTATCAAACGCCTTACATATATAAACAAACAAAGCAGCCTTGTTTTTTCTTGTTATTTAATCCATTGTGAATAGTATTACAAAAATCCAAGAGTGCATCTCTGTAGATAAATTTGAACTGAATCCAAATTAGGAATTAGAAAAGAAGTTATGTTTGTTTAAGAAATTTAGAATTCTACACTTCACTAATTTTTCAAATATCTTTGAAAAAGTAGATAACACCGATATAGGTCTATAGTTATTTAAATCCTGCTTATCACCCTTTTTAAATAATGGAATGATTTTAGTATTTTTGAGATATTCCGGAAATCAACCAAGTGTAATACTTTTATTATATAAATGGCAAAGTACGTCTACTATGTTATAAGATATTTTTTTTTAAAAAGAAGAAGAAAAGCAATTAGAAGTAGGAGAATTATTATTTTTAAGTGACAACATGGTGTGATGCACTTCAAACGTAGAAAATGCGCTGATCATAAATGTGTTCTGAATACAATCAGAAGCCAAACATTTACATGAATCATTTATTTTAGAACTTTTATTACTAATTTTTTCTCCAATACTTGAAAAGAATTGGTTGAATGCATTCGCCTTCTCCCTAGACTCAGTAACAATTTCACCATTTATAAGAAAACTAGTACACTGCTCTTTTTTATTTTTTGATTTATTAAGTAAGTTATTTCCTTTTTGTCATTTCCTTTAGCCATTCTAAATTGTGTTTTATAATAATTATTTTTATAAATAGTAACCTCCCTATTAACTCTTTTAGAAATTTTTTTATATTTATTCTTAAGGTAATTATTAGTTGGATATTTTTTAACTTTTTTATAAAATCTGTTTTTTAAATTAATTTTATTTAATAAATAAGAATTAATCAATCCATGGTTTAAGTTTTTTTGTTTTTAAATTATTTATATTATTACTATTGGTGATCCTACTGGAATTTAAATGTTGATTTAATAATACAACAAAATTGTCAAATGCTTCCGACGGGTTTGGATCAGAATAAACTTCATACCATAATTCATTCCTGACTAACCGAATAACTCACACTATGATCAGGAACATCATGAATAATTGCAAGGCAAGTCATACAATGATCAGACAACTGAAAATCAACAACAGAACTACTTATATAAGAAACACAAGACAAATCTAAACGAACAAAAATATGATCTAAACATCAATTGCATTCCTCAGTTATTCTGATCTGTTTATTTATGCACGATTCCAAACCATGGGTCGAGAGCATGAAAATATAATTATCAATAAATACAGATTCCACCAAAATGTTCAAATTAATATCCCCCAATAGTATTAAATTTTTTGACTTAACACTCAATAACAACGAATTTATTTCTTCTAAGAAAATATCTTTAGAAACAGAATTATTATTAATAAATCTATAAATGCAGATAAAAACAAATTCTTGATTATTAATAAAGCAAGATAATTTAGACACATCAGCACTATTCATATTACAACACAGAAAATTACAATTTATATTATTTTTTACAAAAATAGCAACACCTCCAGATGCATAATTATCATTACAATTAGGATAAAAAGAGTATTCAGGAACATTTTATAATTCGATTTCCACACTTAAAAATCCACATTTCAGTTAAAACAATTAAAGTCAACAAATTCTTAGAAAATGTTTCTAAGTGAAGCAGAAAATTATCAAAATTTTTTCGTAAACTACGAATATTTTATTGAATAATAAGAATATTAGAATTCGCATTGTGATTATTGAAGTTATCAAGTAAACATTTATATTTCATTTATATCATTTATATTTAATAATTTAGTAGAAGGCAATTGATTAATATTGAAGTTATTCATAAAACAAAAAAGTAATATAAAAGAAAAAGTAAATATATATATATGTAATATGTATGTAACTAAAATAATTTATAGATTATCAAAATCATCCAAACTAAATATTCTTACATACTTTTTGCCTTCTTCTTTTCTCATCAATATCTTACAATTCTTTACCCATAAAAGTTTATAATTCTTTTCTAATTTAATTTTTTTTGCTGCATTAAATAGTGATCTTGTATAATTACTGAGCGAATCATTGATACATATCCGTTTATTCTCTCTTTCACCATTAGAGTCTCCTTCGTCATCAACATCATTCGAATTATTTGAAATGTTTTTTTTTATATTCTTTTTCATAATATTTTGTTTTAAAAGCATTGATGAGAATTTCACATACAATATAGAGTTGGTATGTAGAATATTTTTATCTTCAACTTCAGATTTAGATTTTATTTTTTTTTTACATAGCAGTGAGCTATATCTGTGTTTTCAATGTTTACATCTAATTTTTTATTAACAACTTCCATAACATTAGCCTTTAAGTTTTCTTTGCTTATATTTAGAATAACAAGTTTATAACAAGTTTACCACTAAGAAATCGTAAGAAGTTTAACACACTTCGAAACAAAGTATCTCTACTAATTCTCAAGGCGCGCATAAAATACATTGCGCAGCAGTTAAATCCAAATTTACCATTTGCAGATTTCTGAAAAAATGCTTCAAATTTAGAGTTAAGCAAATCTAAGGACTGGGATGAGATTGACTTAGACCTTAATGAGTTAAGTAGAAACTTCTTGGTTGAAACTAGTTCACCTGCTCTTGCTGATACTGTTATTATCACAAATATTTCAAATTTTGAATTTGTTTCTAGTAATTTCAGCTTTGATAACATTGGTGCTGATGAAATCTTGAAGGCAATATGTGATATCAAATCTAACGCTATAGGTCCAACTCAAATTTATAATACTACTTATTCCAATTATTTTGCCCTATACAATACTATACTAACTACTTATTATCACAAATATTTCAAATTTTGAATTTGTTTCTAGTAATTTCAGCTTTGATAACATTGGTGCTGATGAAATCTTGAAGGCAATATGTGATATCAAATCTAACGCTATAGGTCCAACTCAAATTTATAATACAACTTATTCCAATTATTTTGCCCTATACAATACTATACTAACTACTTCTGAATATCCAGGTGCTTGGAAAATAGCTAAAATAATCCCAGATCCAAAGAAAAATAATCCTGCTATAACTTATATTAAACCTATTAGTATCTTTCCTAGTCTTTCTAAAGCCTTCCAGTCTGTACTTCAAAAGCAAATTTCAAATTACCTCGAAGATAGTACTCTTCTGTTTCATTATCAGTCTGGTTTTAGGAAGGGCCATAGTACCTGGTCAAGTTTACTGGAAATTACGAATATCGTCTCTTCTTCAATTGATGCAAGGAAAGCTAAAATTATAATTCTCTTGGATGTTTCTAAAGCTTTTGACTCGGTTGATCATAGCTTGTTGTGTGTTAAACTGAATCGGAATTTTTTATTCCATAGTTCAGCTATCAGACTTATTAATAATTATTTATGTCACATAGTTCAATTTGCAAATCTAAGAGCAAACGGCTCTGATCAGTTAATTCTTAAATGCGGAGCACTCCAAGGTTCCATACTGGGTCCTCTTTGATTTTCGTTATTTATAAATGATTTACCTGAAAGTCTGAACAAGGTGGAGTGCAGGTTGTATGCTGATGATGCACTGCTGTTCATGGATTGTAATATTCACCAACTTTCTGCGCTTGTTGGCATATTAAATGATGAATTAGATTCAATTTATTATTGGGCAGCATCACCTCAAACTAAATCCTGTTAAGTCACAGGATATTATGCTCTTAAAATAAATGATCGTTTAATAAATTTCTTACCTGGACAGATTATATTTCGCAAATCGCGAACAAAACTTACTCTTGTTTTCGAAAACTTTGAAAAATTTCCACTTTAGTTTCTCTCAACACTAAATGCAGACTTATTAAAACTTTGGTTTTGCCACATTTTTTCTATTGTGATGTTACGTTTTCTTCCATGAGTGTCGTCGAGAAGAATAAACTTAACATTATTTTCAATGCAGGCACTAGGTATGTCTCTAATCATCGACGTTTTGATAGGATTTCTGATGTATATAAATGCATACTAAACTCTATTTTTGATAATTATATGCATTTTAAATATTTTTGTTTTCTGTATAGGCTAATAAACAATAAATGCCCTACATATTTATATAGAAAAATTGGTTTTGGTAGATCAGCTAGACCTTGTCAAATCAATATACCCAAACACTCAAGTACAGCGAGACATTTGTCTTTTTTGTAAAAATACCTTCTCTATAGAATTCTCTACCTATCATTAGGAGAGCTTCCGTCTGTGCTTTGAATACTTTAGTAATAAGTAACTCATTTGATTTACTTTGTGTTAAATTTATGAATTATTTTTCTTTTGCTGTCAATATTTTAAATTTGACATTACTATCTTATTATATTTTTTGCATCTCTATTTAAACGCGCGTGAAATATATTTTATTATTACCTTATATACCTACGTTTTGCTAACCAAATAAATAAATAATAAGTGAAATAAATAAATAAATCTGCAACCTTATAATTTAATCTATGATGCAAGATTACCCCCAATAATAAAACTAAATAATTTGCTGGTTATAAAATGATTCGTACACCATCAGCTAGTCCAACAAAAACAATAAAAACTCATATTTCTGAGGATCTGCCGAAAAGTAATTTAAAACCTGTCAAAAAACAATCAGAACAAAAGAAAAATATGGAAAGTATACTCCAACAGTTACAACTTCTTCCAAATAAAAACAAGGAACTCAAAAAGAAACTAACAGAATTGCAAGAAAAAATCTTGTTAAAAAATTAAGTCATAAATAAAAGACCAAGGGAGAGTCCAGATAAACGATCGGCAAACAATCAACCAAAGTTATCAAATTGGTTAAAACCATCAACATCCAGTCAAGAATGTAGTAATCAAACCGAAAACGAAAGAGAGGATAACATAGAAGTTAAATAGGAAGAGAAAAAGTCAAAACCTCCTCCAATTTTTGTTGCTGGAGTTCGAAATATTGCTCTACTGACAGAATTATTAGAAGAAATAGCTAAGAATAAAAACGAAATTAAACTATTAAATAGCGAAGAAGTTAAAATCCAAGAAAAACAGCCAGAAACCGACAAAACAATTGTAAGGCCGTTAACGGATAGAAATCAAGAATATCATACTAATAAGTTGAAATCTGAAAGGGCTTTTAGAGTAGTTCTCCATGGGTTATACCCCTCAGCTAAAGTTGACATAATGAAAAATGAAATATGACATGATTAATAATGAAACATGCTAACACTGTCGCCTTGCAACCCACGCATCCAAAAAGTACAGCTTTTACAAGTACAAGTAAATTCAACCCAAACAGATATGTCGGAAATGAAGGATATGATGAGAAATCTATTTCAACAGATGGGAGTTATGATTAACTTATTACCAACTGTTATTAGTAGTAAAAATTATGACACAATTTCTTAAAATTGCTCATTGGAATGCCAACGGCCTGTCCAAACATGGTCAGGAAGTAAAAGTTTTTCTAATTCACAACAAAATAGACATTTTATTGCTGTCTATAATACATTTCACTAATAAAAACTATTTAAAAATAAAAATTACTGTTTATATGATACAAAACATCCAGATGATGCAGCACACGGGGGATCAGCAATAATTGTTAAATTTCAGTAAAATATTATGAAACACAAAAATATAATAAGGAGTATTTGCAAGCTAGAAGCATTTGTGTTGAAGATTGGAATGGCCCCATCACTATCTCAGCATTGTACAGCCCGCCAAAACACAACATTAAGTAAAAGACGATACATCAATTTCTTCACAACTCTTGGAAATAAATTTATAGCCGGTGGTGACTATAATTCGAAGCATACTCACTGGGGTTCAAGGAACATTAGTTATAGAGGAAGGCATTTATTATTAGCATTGAATGCTTGTAGGCTCAACAGTATATCTTCCGGTCAACCCACTTACTGGCCGACGAATAAAAAAAAATTCCGGATTTAATCGACTTCTGCGTGGTAAAAGGAATTCCAACCCATCAGCTTTCTGCTGTTCCCAGTTTTGACCTATCTTTAGATCACTCGCCAGTAATCAAAAGCATGACTGCCAAAATTATTAGGAAAAAACTTGGTTCAAGATTGCACTCCAAATTCACTGACTGGCAAAAATATATGGGTATAATTGATAACAAATTGCAGTTAAATATTGCCCTAAAAAATGAAGAGGAAATATCCAAAGTAGCAAATAATTAAAATGTTATATTACTAGAAGCAGTAAGAGAAGGTACACCGGTATATGCAAAACATTTGATGCTGGTGTAGCTTCTAGAATGGTGTCCAACTGTCGTCAAAGCAAAACTTGAAGAAAAACTGAAACTCCGCAAAATTTGGCAACGAACAATATATCCAAACGTTAAAAGAAAACTCAACAAGGCAGTTAAAGAAATTAAAAAGTTATTGCTCAATATAAAAAATGAATCTATTCAAAACTACCTCCGGAACTTAACACTAACTGCAGCTACCGATTATTCATTATGGAAAGCAACCGGTAAATTAAATCGACCACATGAACATATACTACCAATAAGAAAACACAACGGCGATTGGGCTAAAAGCGATATGAATAAAGCTTAAATTTTCTAATAACACCTCTGCAAAGAGCCAGTCCATAAAAAATTTTAATCCCAAGGAAGTTGAACAATGTATAGCAAATGAAATAAATCACAAAAACACCAGGGTATGACAAATTTGATGGCAAGATTCTAAAAGATTCTAACTGCAAAAGGTATTAGATACATCACATACCTATTCAATTCCATCTTAAAAACAAATTACTTTCCGGAACAGTTGAAAATTGCTCAGGTAATAATGATACGGAAACCGGAAAAAAATTTCAAATAGTCGGTTCGTACAGACCCATCAGTTTATTGCCCACTCTTTCTAAATTATTTGAAAAGCTTCTACTGAAAAAACTGAAACCTGTGCTAACGCAAAATAACGTAATTCCAAACCACCAATTTGGTTTTCGCCACCAACATGGAACAATAGAGCAGGTGCGCAGAGTAATAAACAAAATCGACAGAGATTTAGAAGAAAAAAAATATTGTTCAGGAGTCTTTTTAGACATCACCCAGGCGTTCGATAAGGAAAGATTGATAAGGAAAGATAATTTAAATTGAAAGAAAAATTGCTCTACCATTTCTATGTGATTTTCAAAGCATATCTAACCAAAAGCAAATTTATGGTAAAATACAGACAAATATGGTATAAAGTTCAGCAAAATGTATTGGTTATTTAACTGAAGGTCACAATTATCAGAAAATAAAATGATTTTGTATAAATGCATACTAAAGCGAATATAGACATACGGGATATAGAACTCTGGGAAACGGCCAGTAAATCGAACATAGAAATCTTGGAAAGATTCCAGTTTCAAGTCCTGAGGTCAATAGTCAATGCGTCTTGGTACGTGCGTAACACAACTATTCAAAATTATCTCCGAATATGTTCGATTAAAGAAGAAATAGGTTTGTCCTGCAAAAAGTATTTCAATAGACTGGAGGTACATCCAAACATACTGGCAAGAGGTTTGACTTCAAACAGAAATCAGCGCAACAGGCTCAAGCGTTCTACTCCGACTAAACTTCCAACCTGCTTCAGACAGCACGATATTTCATCTGTTTGAGCAGGCAGAAAATTAATGCAAGGTGAAGAAATTTCTGAAGATCTACCGCACATGACAACTTAATTTCTAATTTCAAATAATTTACTGAATATCTAAATGTTTTTGTGCAGTGTGGTAATAGATAGGGTTAAATATAAAAAAGATGTTAAAAAAACATCACATGTCCTCAGTATCAATATTTTCCAGTTTTGGCCATAAAAAAGTTGTGATCATGTCGCCATATCTGGTACCGTTAACGGTTATGGCTTTCCCAGCATCAGTTTCGAAAAAGTACGGACCAAACACACCACCAGACCGCAAGGCACACCAAACAGTGACTTTTTGGAAATGCGTTGTCTTCTCTTGGATCACACGAGGGTTTTCCTCTTCCCAAATACGGCAGTTTTGTTTATAGCCACCGATCTCGAAATGTGCTGCGTCCGAAAAGATGATTATTTTTGAAAAATCATTGTTTTGTTCCAGTATCCAATTGGCAAAGTCCCGACGCATGGAATGATTTTGTGGCACCAATTCTTGTGTCAATTGAACTTTGTGAACTTCAACGCTAAATCTTTGTGCATAATACCAATAATTTCAACACGTTGTTGTAATATATATGACTCCATTTTTATAAATAGTAAACCTTCAACTGTCAAAATGACATATAATATGGGTACGTTCAATGTTTGAAGTGTGTAACACAGGTGCCTACTTTTGAAAACTCAATTTGAAAGACCCCATATATTGTCAGATTACCTGCGTAAGCTATGCATGACTTTGAACTACTTGAATTGTTTTCTACCAGCTAATTTTTTACAATATTATCCATATTCTGCGTGTTAAGTGTGTCGTTTAGTTTTAATCTATGACTTTCTTCAATGTATTTTCCTAGTAAGTTAATAATATCAAGTGTGTTTACTATAATCAATTTTCTATTTTCTTTTTGAATCCTATATATGTTTATCTCAGCTTTTCCTAACATATGGTATCCTAATTCTGGTATTTGCAAATCACATATTTCCTGGTTTTGTTTTTTTTCTGAAAACCTTATTATAGGAAACATGTTTTTAGAATCTTGCGAATTTAATTTTTTTATTGTATTTTCCCAATATTTTGGCGTTTGAAGGTTTATATTTTGTTGTAATAAAGAGTTTGTTTTTTTTTATCACGGCTTTTAATGTTATTAATAAAAATCTGTTTTCATTGTTTCTGTTTCTATTAAAATTTTTAATGTTTATTTTATTTTATTTTATTACCAAAACAAGGTATGTACATATTTAAACAAAAAAAAACTGACATAGCATTGATATTGAAACAAGGTAGAATGAATGTAAAAGCGCACATTTCCAAAACACAATACAAACTGTTTAGAATTGTAACTTGCACAAAAATTTGAAAATTTAAAAAATAAAATTTAAGAAATTTTTTGTAATAAGAAAATATGTGAAATTAGGACTTTTTTGAAATTTTGAGGGGCTGTAAGTCTGGAACCCTATATAAGTAAAAAAACCCGTTACCACACGTAAAAACATATTACTGGAGCTTTAATTTTTATGTCTTGAACAGAAAAAATTTGTACAGGTGCTCAATTTTCAATTTTTCAGCTCTAATACCTCTTAAACAGGGGGTGGAGCAAAAAAAATTTCTAAGGAAACCTATACTAATTCTAAAAGTTCTTTATTGTCTCAAAATTTCAGTTTCCTATCTAAATGCGTGCCGGAGTTATGAAAAAAGAAATTTCATGCAAAATATGGTTTTCACATAACGGTAAATTTAAATAATAAATTTCAAAATATTGCATCATTTTGATATTGCTTTATGTAGATAATAAAATTTTCGGTCTTCTAGCGGTTTCAGATTGCAAAACTATTACGCAGAGCCTAGATATATACATCTGAAAATGGGGCTTTTTCGCAATTTTGAAGAGCTGTAACTTTGGAACCCTATATAACTAAAATAAACCTTTAACACACGTTAAAATATATTACTGTAGCTTTAATTTTTATATCTTTTCGAAGTAAAATGTGTACAGGTACCTAAGTTATAAATGTTTAAATATAGCAAATTTTCAATTTTTGAGCCCTAATAGCTCATAAACAGGGGGTGGCCCAAAAAAATTTTCTGAGCAAACTTATACTAATTCTAAAAGTTCTTTCTAGCCTCAAAATTTCTAGCCTCTATCTAAGCGTGCTATCTAAGCGTGCCGGAGTTATGAAAGGAGAAAAATCAATCAAAATTTGGTTTTCACATAACGGTAAATTATAAATACTAAATTTAAAAAAATTGTACAATTTTGATACTAATTTATAAAGTTAAAAACAAATACCTGTCGAATGACGTTTTCCGATAAAAAAAATTTTAAGCAGAACATATATGCATTTAAATATGCATTTAAAAATAGGGCTTTTTCAAAGTGTGCGGAGCTGTAGCTCCGTAATGGATGGGGCTACAAGAAAAAGTTGTTCCAAAAAATTATTTTTTTCATGAGACCTACCCATGGTTAAAATTTTTTTTCTCTATCTTTAACGGTGTAGAAGTTTTGAAAACAGACGGATGGACAGAGTGAAACTAATAAACACATTATTTAAAAATTTTTTGGAAATGTGCTAAAAATATTGGAATATGATTGCAATTCTTGATGACTAATTTATATGCATAATATTAAAAAAATATATTTAAGACTTAAATGTTAGTTAATGTAAAATTTTAGTTTTCAGATTCAATATTAATGTACCTACATAGCTATGTGTATATGTATTTATGTACACATAAAAATTCTTGTTTGGTGTTTTGTATAATAAAGAAATGAATTTGTTTCCTCTTTTTATTATTTACTTCTAATATTTTTGAAAGGAAAAAAAAAAGTCATGTACATAATAAGAGTGTTCACGATTAGGTGTACTTTGACGGTGTAGTCTTGTAGTAGGTGTAGAAGTGTACTTATCCTTGCAATTTTTTTATATGAAAAAAAATGTACAATTGGTGTAGAATTCTACCTATTATACTTTATTTGCCATTGTAGTTTTTTACTTTTGACGTAAGTTGATGTGAGTTTTTAACAAGAGTTAGGAGGTACATTTCAAATTTAAACTACAAATTTTATACTTTAACTTCAAAATGGCGGATCATAATACAGATTCACAGATAAATATTTTTGAGCTTGTATAAAAATAATATAATTATTAATAATACTTATATCAAAATTTTTATATATAAATAAATGAAATGTAAAAATATTTATACATATAAAAATATAGATATTTCTATTTTGATTTCACGCTATATAAAAAAATATTTTGTTAAGTTTTTTTTAATTTTTGAAATTTAAATTTTCTAATATTTTTATATAAAGTTATAAAAAAATTTAATTTATACGGATACACAACCGCTGAAAAAATAGATAAAAGTCCAAATACCCCAAAAGAAATTGAGTGAGAAAGAATTGCTTGATATCATCGAATTAAAAAAAAGTTCTCGGATTTCCTTTCTTCGCAAATTTTACAAATTCTACTTACCTAATTTTTTGTAATTTAAAATAACTTCATTTAACTCTTCCACCTCATTAATAAAATTTTTAATAAAAAATTCTATTAAAAATTGCTTTTTGCTTTTTCTCATATTATATAAATTAAAACTTGTATCAAAACTTTTAAAAAATTAAATTTGTATCAAAAATGTCGGAATATGTGTCAAAAAATAAAAAAAATTATATTTGACAAATGTCAAAAGAAACTACACCTAGTACAAGACTAAAAGTACAAGGGTGCTTTCACGAATTAGTTGAACTACACTTCTACGCCTACTACACTTCTACATCTAATCGTGAATACCCTTAATATATGTACATATACGTATGTATATGGGGGTATGTATGAATGTACATAATATTTTAAAGATTATTTCATTGCCTATTATTGTTATTGAATAAAAAAAAGTTATTAAATTATTATATATTTATTATATATTTTGCTTTCATATATGTATGTATCTAAAAAATTAATGAAATTTCGCATTAAGCTTTCAGTGTAATAGCGGTCGGTTCTGTGGTGGCCATAGCTGATTTGTTTTTCTTATTCTTGTAATAGCACTAAAAAAACAGATAGAAAGATAATTTTTTCTTCTACGAAAAACACCAAAATACCAAAATTTTAATTATATGATAACTTATTTTCGTTAAAATTAAATATACATACTTACAATGTATGTATAAAACATTCAATATGAAATTAAATTTTGATACGTGCAAAAAATTTTTTAAAAAAAGTAGTAAAGAAAAAAAAGCTTTCAAAATCGAGTTAAGAAATCCTAGAAAAAATTAGAAAATGCATTTAATGAAAAATATAGTTAAAAAATCAAGTTGAAACTTGAATTTTTGATAAGTATATCATAGAAAAAATTCTAAATTTTATTTTAATAATGTATAAATTTAAGTACATTTTGGGTAATATTTCATATAAAAGTTATAAATAAAAATTGCTAAAATTTCATTATTTTCTATTTTCTAAAAAAAACAAATCTGTCAAAATTCCCTCAATTTTCACAATACTTATTTAAATTTTACACAAATCACTCTTAGATATCTTGTTCCGGTCTTAATAGTTTATGTAGTCTATGAGCAATTTAATGATATGTTATTTTTTGTCCACGGCTAACAATTTTACTTGCCTTTTATTTCACATGGAAACGTTTGGATAAATTAGGACAACATTATGATTATATTGTGAAAGAAGCTTCTAAAATGGCATTTTCTGTGGTCATATTTTTGCTATTTTTTAGGAAAAATATTCATTTTTATCAATTTTGGCTAGTTTTCATTATGAAATATTCACGCAAGTAAGCCAAATTTTATATTAAAATAAAATTTCGAATTTTTTATGATATGATATGACATGATATGATGATATGTTATTTCACTATTTACACGCGTACGATAAGTATTGGGTATAAAAAAATTACTCCTCCGTTTTTTTTGATTGAGATCGGACCAAAACTTTGGTTGGCTTTCGAACAACTAACTTTTTCATCTCCACATTTTCCATACAAATATTTTAATTTTTCATTCAATTTCTGAATAACGAGAATTTATATGAATTTTTTTGGTTTTTGTTTTTGTTTACTTTGTGGTTTTAGCTTTTTCAACTATCAATAATAACAAGGTAGAATGTAAACCAACGGTTTTTAAAAGCGCACATTTCCAAAACTCAATACAAACTGTTTAGGATTATGACTTGCACAAAAATTTGAAAATTTCATGTAATATGAAAAAACGTGAAAATAGTTTTTGAAATTTTGAGGGGCCGTAAGTCCGGAATCCTATATAACTAAGAAAAACCGTTAACACACGTAAAAATATATTATTAAACCTTTAATTTCCATCTCTTGCCGAAGAAAATTTTTTACAGGTGTCTAAAAATATCAAATTTTCAATTTTTGAGGCGTAATAACTCTTACAGACGAGGTGCTATCAAAACATTTTCTGAGGAAACTTATACTAATTCTAAAAGTTCTTTCTTGTCTCAAAATTTCAGGTTCCGATCTAAAGGTGTGCCGGAGTTATGAAAAAAGAAATTTCATGCAAAATGTGGTTTTCACATAATGGTAAATTTAAATAGTAAATTACAAAATATTACATAATTTTGATATTGCTTTATATAGATAATAAAATTTTCGATCTTCTGGCGGTTTTAGATTGCAAAACTATTACGCAGAGCCTGAGATATATACATGGGGGCTTTTTAGCAATTTTGAAGAGCTACAACTTTGGAACCCTTTACAACTAAAATAAACTTTTAACACACGTAAAAATATAGTACTGTAGCTTTAATTTTTATATCTTGCAGAAGTAAAATATGTACAGGTTCCTAAGTTACAGGTGTTTAAAAACAGCAAATTTTCAATTTTTGAGCCCTAATAGCTCATAAAAAGGGGGTGGTCCAAAAAATTTTCTGAGCAAACTTATACTAATTCTAAAAGTTCTTTCTTGCCTCAAAATTTCAAGCCTCTATCTAAAAGCGTGCCGGAGTTATGAAAGTAGAAAAATCAAGCAAAATTAGGTTTTCACATAACGGTAAATTTAAATAATAAAATTTAAAAAATTGTATGATTTTGATATTAATTTACAAAGGTAAAAAAATATCTGTCGAATAACGTTTTCGGATTGAAAAAATCTTAAGCAGAACATATGCATTTAAAAATAGGGCTTTTTCAAAGTTTGAGTGGCTGTAGCTCCGTAACGGATGGGGCTACATGAAAAAGTTGTTCCACAAAATTCCTTTTTTTATGAGACCTACCCATGGTTCAAATTTTTTTTTCTCTATCTTTAACTTTGAAGAAGTTTTGTAAACAGACGGACGGACGGACGGACGGGCGGACAGAGTGAAACTATTAAGCACATTTTTTCAAAATTTTTTTGGAAATGTGCTAAAAATGGTTGAGGATGATTTGATGAGTAATAGAAAAAAATTAAGTAAATAAAAAATATAAGGGTTGCGTAAAAAACTTATTTATATTATGATATTGGTGTATATGCATATTATCAAAAGATGTCGCACATAAACGAAAAAAACGAGGAAGAATACAGTTGCCTTTGTCAACTCTTAGATACCCGTACGAACCGTTAGTATGTTCACAGCCTGTCACTCTGTTTACAATATTATTTTTTTAATATTTTAGTATTTTAAAATAATTTGGGTGAATTTTATAATTTCTAGAACTATGGGTTGTACATATATTCAAACTATATATTTATATGTACATTCTTCAAAGGCAGATTCTAACCTTCCACATAACGATTATCAATCCAAAACTTTTTCAAATATTCTATAGTACCATTTAATACTAAGCGGTAAATGTATATTAAATTTACTTAGTACAAAATAATAAATATAATTTTAAATATTATGTTATATTATATTTAAATATTCCATTGACAGAATAATTTTTTATAAGTACAATAAAATACATATATGTATGTAAATACGGCGCTATATAATATACATATATACTCTTATCATTCATTCACTAGTGACATATACGATATGTAAATAAACATGATATTATATAAGTATGTATATATATCAATATCATATAAATAAAAATTCTTCAAGTAACCGTTATGTTGTTTATTTATTTACATTTTTTTGTACTACGCATTATATCCTCAACAATTTCAAATTATCGAGTAAAACAAATACAAAAAATTTGTTGAAGAAATTTGTTAGAAAATTTGAAAAAATCAAGTAACACTTTCGTCAATTATAAAGTAACCCTACATTATTAAAGAAAGTTGTTAACAGAAATAAGAGTATAATGTTGAAGCTTTAATTTTTGTGTATTACTTCAAAAAAAATTTAACAGGTGTTCAAGTTACAGGTGTTCAAAAATAGGAAATTTTCAGTTTTTGACCCCTTACAGCTCCTAAACGGGGAGTGATACAAAAAAAATTTCTCAAATGACTCATACTTATTTTCAAAGAACTAACTTCTGTCAAAATTTCAAGTTTCCAACTTAAACCGTTTAGAAGATAGAAGGGTTAAAGTATTTTGCAAAATTTGAGTTTCGCATAACGGTAAATTAAGACACCGTATGCCACAAATATATAATTATTGTATATATACTTTTAAAGCTAATAAAAGTAGTAATCGTTTCGCGTTTTTTTTCAAAATGAAGATATACCTCATACAACTTGTGCTATAACAATTTAAATATAGAGCTTTTTTGAACTTTTGGGGAGCTGTAGCTCCGTAACGGGTGGGGCTACAAAAAAAAGTTATTAAAAATAAAATTAATATTTTTGTAAGATCTATCAGCAGTTAAAATTTCATAGCTCTATTTAAAAAAAATTATCGGGATCTAAAAGTTAGGTGTTCGAGAGCTACCCTAAGTTTTGGTCCAAACTCAACCAAAAAAAATAGGGAATCTACAAATTACTCCCAGAATATTTTGTGTAACATTCAAGATTCTAGCTTTCTTAGTTTTTGAGTTAGCGTGCTGACGGGCGGATTGATGGACATGGCTTAATCGACTCAGAAATTGATTCATATCCGATCCATACCTTTGAAGGTATGCCTAGCTCGCTTATTTCGAGGTGTTACAAACGGAGGAGTAATTTTATTATACCCTATCCTATCGTACGGGTATAATAAAGCATGTTGCGATAATCATTGATTTATAATAATACTAGCAGAGTACCCGGCATTGCCCGGAGTATTTTGTTGGCTTTATGAAATAAAAATTTTGATTTTCGTTAATATAATTTAATTAATATAGTTCACGTATTACCATGCATTTAAACATGCTGATAGTTAATATTTTAATTTTTATTACATTTAATTACATTTAATTAATTTTTTTTAGCAAATCAAAATTTAAAGAAGAATTAGAGATAATTCGTTTACAAAAAAACTTTAAAGGAATCAGTAATTTATTGAGTATACTATTAGGCCGAAGTGAGTTTTCACAATATGTATATTATTCACTAATACCGAAACATAAAACCACATTTCATAAAAGACCATAATGTAATAAATTTTTTTTCGTAAATATTGTCATTTCATGTTTTTATGAATTATCCTTTTCAGCACATATTGAAAAATTTGACTCCGGAAAGTTTCACTCTGTCCGTCCGTCTGTTTACAAACCTTATACACTGTTTAATAAAGAGCAATGAAATATTAGCCATTCATAGGTCTCTTAAAAGAGCAATGTTATAGAACTACTTTTTCATGTAGCCTCACGCTTACAGCTTCTATAAGACCTACATCTCTTCAAATTTTGAAAGAGCTTCTTTTTAAATGCATACATTTCAAGCTCTGTTTAACATATTTTTATAATATCAAAAGACAGGATTGTTTTTTACCTTTTAAATCAATCAGAATTAAAAAATACGTTAACTTTTTCTAATAAGTAATTATGTTTTCATATTGTTAAATGCTGAAAATATGTGTAAAAACTGTATATAGATAAGAATGTAAGGGTTTCTTAAAAATATATGTACTCAGTGTTGTTTTCTTAAATATAAAAACCTCATGTTTTAAGGGTTGTAATTATATATGTACTCATTTTTGATTAAATACTGTACAGAGATGTGAATATGTTTTCTAATTTTATTGATTGTGTTTATAGTATTTTTAAGCATACATACATTATACATAAAGTATGTACATATTTCAATGATATTTTTTGCGAAATATGTTATACACATACATCTTATATAGGTACACCACATGTTAGCAATGCATTGCTGAATGATGACATGATGATTGTCGTATGGAGAAGATTTTTTCTGATTTTTAATAATTGCGAAAATGTTCTTTAAACTTATACTGTGTTATGGTGTTAAAACTTAAACACAGTATTCTTAAGATACTTAATTAAGTTATTTTTATTACTATTGAAAGTTTTAAATGGAATATCAAAAACAATATAGACAAAAGTAAAGAGTGTTGGAAATATCTTTTTAATAATAATAACAGTACAAAAAATTGGACAGAATATTTTTAAAATAGGTACTCGTTTTTGGTAATAGGTACTCAATTGGTAAAACTGTTGAAGCGCGACACAAAAGAAATTAAAAAACTTCATTGAAGCCGTGTACCAAAACGGGTTAACGGATGGTAACCAAATCAACTGAGCGAGCTCCTGTAGTAAAGAGCCACACTTTGCAAATTTTCAACTCAATTGGTAAAACCGTTTAAGCGCGACAACAAATAAATTAAAAAACTTCATTGAATCCTGGTGGCTAAACGAGTTAATGAATCGTTACCTAATCAACTAAGTGAGCTTCTGTGGTAAAAAGCTACACTTTTGTAAACTTTCAACTCAATTGGTCAAACCGTTTAAGCGCGAACACAAAGTAAATTAAAAAACTTCACTGAGCCTTGGTGCCGAAAAGGGTTAATGGATCGTAACAAAATTAACCTAGTGAGCTTTTGTGCTAAAGAGCAACAATTTTGCGAATTTTCAAATCAATTGATTAAACCGTATAAGTAGGACGACAAAAAAATTGAATGAACTTCGTTCAGCTCTCGTGCCCAAACGGGTTACCAGAACTTCATAAAAATGTGTTACAGGTTTTTTTTCAGACCAGAAAACCACCATAAAAAATTGGAAATAAATCGGAAAGAAATTTTTTTTTGGAAGCCCGCTGGGCAGAATCCGGTTAATATCTTGCATCCATATTTTTTCGACACACCCAGAAAGCCAAGAAGAACGTTTGTGCACAATTTCAACGCAATGGGTCAAACCGTTTAGGCAGGACAACGAAAAACGAAAAAGCTTTAAAAGGCTCTCTGGCCGCAATGGGTGAACCAAATGAACCAAAACGTGATATAGCCTATAACTCCTTCCGGGGTCGTAGAAATATTTTTGCAAAATTCGGTTGCAATTGGACTGGTGGGTTTTACGTGAATCCGGCCCAAACAAACAAACAGAATTTCTCCTTCCTTATTTATTTCGCCTTCCTTCTTCCTTATATATTAGATGTGCCTATTTTTATACCCTACACCTAAAGTACAGGGTATATTAACTTTGGTATGGAGTTTGTAACCACCAAAAGGAAGCGAGTTAGATGTGGACATGTATATATATTCTGAATCAGAATAACTTCCTGAGTGGATTTAACGATGTCCGTCCGTTCGCACGATAACTCAAAAACTAGTAAAGCTATCTTGATGAAATTTATATAGTAGGTTACTAATTACGAATGGAAGGCTAAGTTCGAAACTGGACATAATCGGTGCATGGGTTCGGTCCAAATACACTGGACAAAATCGGTCCAAAATCAACAAAGATAGAACCTTTAAATTTTTTACAATGATGTTTCTTCTTTTTTGATTTATGTCTCTGAAATTGGAGAGGATTTGGTCTATGGGTTCGGATTTTAGAGGCTTCCGAAAGAGCCCCAGAGCAAACAAGATTATCTCCAAAACCAACAAAGATGATACCTTTAAACTCTTTACAATGATGTTTCTTCCCTTTTGACTTATGTCTCTGAAATTTAAGAGGATTTGGTCTATGGGTTTGGATTTGGGAAGCTTCCGAACGAGCCCCAGAGCAAATGAGATTATCTCCCAAACCAACAAAGATGTAACCTTTAAATTTGGCAGAATGGTGTTCTTTAATGTTTGATTTAAGTTTCTGAAATGTGAGAGGATTTGTTCCATGGGTTCGGATTTTGGAAGCTTTTGAACGAGACCCAGAACAAACGAGATTAATCTCCAAAACCAACAAAGATAAAATTTTTGAATTTGGTACAGTGGTGTTCTTTCGTGTTTTATTTATGTTTCTGAAATGTGGGAGGATTTCGTTCATGGGTTCGGCTCTTGGAAGCTTGCGAACGAGTCCCAGAGCAAACGATTATATCTCCACAACCAACAAAGATAGAACCTTTATTTTTAATACAAGGGTGTTTTGTTATGTTTCCTTTTCTGTAAAATTGGAAACTGACATTTGAAAGAATTTGAACCATGGGTTCGTATTTTGGAAACTTCCGAACGAGCACAAGAGCAAAAGGCGTGCCGGAGATATGAAAAACAAATTTTATGCAAAATATGGTTTTCACATAACGGTAAATTTAAATAATAAATTTTAAAATATTGCATAATTTTGATATTGCTTTATGTAGATAATAAAATTTTCGGTCCTCTACCGGTTTTAGATTGCAAAACTATTACGCAGAGCTTGAGATATATACACCTGAAAATGGGACTTTTTCGCAATTTTGAAGCTGTAACTCTGGAACCCTATATAACTAAAATAAACTTTTAACACACGTTAAAATATATTACTGTAGCTTTAATTTTTATTTTTCGAAGTAAAATATGTACAGGTACCTAAGTTATAGATGTTTAAATATAGCAAATTTTCAATTTTTGAACCCTAATAGCCCATAAACAGGGGGTGGCCCAAAAAAACCCTCTTTCTTGCCTAAAAATTGCAAGCCTCTATCTAAAAGCGTGCCGGAGTTATGAAAGGAGAAAAATCAATCAAAATTTGGTTTTCACATAACGGTAAATTGTTGATAATAATATTGTAAAATAATTTTGATACTAATTTATAAAGTTAAAAAAAATACCTGTCGAATGATGTTGTCCGATAAAAAAAATCTTAAGCAGAACATATATGCATTTAAATATGTATTTAAAAATAGGGCTTTTTCAAAGTTTGAGGGGCTCCGTAATGGATGGGGCTACAAGAAAAAGTTGTTCCAAAAAATTATTTTTTTTATGAAACCTACCCGTGGTTAAAATTTTTTTTCTTCATTTTTAACGGTGTAGAAGTTTTGTAAATAGACGGACGGATGGACGGACGGACAGACGGACAGAGTGAAACTAATAAGCACATTTTTTCAAAAATTTTTTGGAAATGTGCTAAAAATATTGGAATATGATTGCAATTCTTGATGACTAATTTATATGCATAATATTAAAAAAATATATTTAAGACTTAAATGTTAGTTAATATTAGTTAATGTAAAATTTTAGTTGCAGATTCAATATTAATGTACCTACATAGCTATGTGTATATGTATTTATGTAAACATAAAAATTCTTGTTTGGTGTTTTGTTTAATAAAGAAATGAATTTGTTTCCTCTTTTTATTATTTTTTACTTCTAATATTTTTGAAAGGAAAAAAAAAGTCATGTACATAATAAGAGTGTTCACGATTAGGTGTACTTTGACGGTGTAGTCTTGTAGTAGGTGTAGAAGTGAACTTACCCTTCCAAAGTTTTTATATGAAAAAAAATCTACAATAGGTGTAGAATTCTACACCTATCTGAAACCTATTATACTTTATTTGCCATTGTAGTTTTTACTTTTGACGTAAGTTGATGTGAGTTTGTAACAAGAGTTAGGAGGTACATTTTAAATTTAAACTACAAATTTTATACTTTAACTTCAAAATGACGGATTATAATACAGATTCACAGGTAAATATTTTTGAGCTTGTATAAAAATAATATAATTATTAATAATACTTATATAAAAAATTTTATATATAAATAAATAAAATGTAAAAATATTTATACATATAAAAATATAAATATTTCTATTTTGATTTCACGCTATATAAAAAGATTTTAAAAATATTTTGTTAAGTTTTTTTAATTTTTTGGATTTTAAATCTGTATGACACAAACAAAAATATTTTTATATAAGATTATAAAAATATATAATTTATAAGGATATACAACCGCTGAAAAAAACGATAAAAGTCCAAATACCCCAAAAGAAATTGAGTGAGAAAGAATTGCTTGATATCATCGAATTAAAAAAAAGTTCTCGGATTTCCTTTCTTCGCAAATTTTACAAATTCTACTTACCTAATTTTTTGTAATTTAAAATGACTTCATTTAACTCTTCCACTTCTATTAAAAATTGCTTTTTGCTTTTTCTCATATTATATAAATTAAAACTTGTATCAAAACTTTTAAAAAATTAAATTTGTATCAAAAATGTCGGAATATGTGTCAAAAAATAAAAAAAATTATATTTGACAAATGTCAAAAGAAGCTACACCTAGTACAAGACTAAAAGTACAAGGGTGCTTTCACGAATTAGTTGAACTACACTTCTACGCCTACTACACTTCTACATCTAATCGTGAATACCCTTAATATATGTACATATTGGTATATATATGGGGGTATGTATGAATGTACATAATATTTTAAAGATTATTTCATTGCCTATTATTGTTATTGAATAAAAAAAAGTTATTAAATTATTATATATTTATTATATATTTTGCTTTCATATATGTATGTATCTAAAAAATTAATGAAATTTCGCATTAAGCTTTCAGTGTAATAGCGGTCGGTTCTGTGGTGGCCATAGCTGATTTGTTTTTCTTATTCTTGTAATAACACTAAAAAAACAGATAGAAAGATAATTTTTTCTTCTACGAAAAACACCAAAATACCAAAATTTTAATTATATGATAACTTATTTTCCTTAAAATTAAATATACATACTTACAATGTATGTATAAAAAATTCAATATGAAATTAAATTTTGATACGTGCATTATCCTACCTTATAGTTATAAAATGAAGTTGAAAAATATAGTTAAAAAATCAAGTTGAAACTTGAATTTTTGATAAGTATATCATAGACAAAATCCTAAATTTTAATTTAATAATGTATAAATTTAAGTACATTTTGGGTAATATTTCATATAAAAGTTGTAAATAAAAATTGCTAAAATATCATTATTTTCTATTTTCGAAAAAAAACAAATCTGTCAAAATTCCCTCAATTTTCACAATACTTATTTAAATTTTGCACAAATCACTCTTAGATATCTTGTTCCGGTCTTAAGTACTGTTTAGGGTTGTGACTTGCACAAAAATTTGAAAATTTTATGTAATAAGAAAAAACGTGAAAATAGGAGATTTTTGAAATTTTGAGGGGCCGTAAGTCCGGAATCCTATATAACTAAGAAAAACCGTTAACACACGTAAAAATATATTATTAAACCTTTAATTTCCATCTCTTGCCGAAGAAAAATTTTTACAGGTGTCTAAGTTACAGGTGTCCAAAAATATCAAATTTTCAATTTTTGAGGCGTAATAACTCTTAAAGACGGGGTGCTACCAAAAAATTTTCTGAGGTAACTTATACTAATTCTAAAAGTTCTTTCTTGTCTCAAAATTTTAGGTTCTTATCTAAAGGAGTGCCGGAGTTATGAAAAAAGAAATTTCATGCAAAATGTGGTTTTCACATAATGGTAAATTTAAATAGTAAATTACAAAATATTACATAATTTTGATATTGTTTTATATAGATAATAAAATTTTCGATCTTCTGGCGGTTTTAGATTGCAAAACTATTACGCAGAGCCTGAGATATATACATCTGAAAATGGGGCTTTTTCGCAATTTTGAAGAGCTGCACCTTTGGAACCCTTTACACCTAAAATAAACCTTTAACATACGCAAAAATATAGTACTGTAGCTTTAATTTTTATATCTTGCAGAAGTAAAATATGTACAGGTTCCTAAGTTACAGGTGTTTAAAAACAACAAATTTTCAATTTTTGAGCCCTAATAGCTCATAAACAGGGGGTGGTCCCAAAAAATTTACTGAGCAAACTTATACTAATTCTAAAAGTTCTTTCTTGCCTCAAAATTTCAAGCCTCTATCTAAAAGCGTGCCGGAGTTATGAAAGTAGAAAAATCATGCAAAATTAGGTTTTCACATAACGGTAAATTTAAATACTAAATTTAAAAAATTGTATAATTTTGATATTAATTTACAAAGTTGAAAAAAATACCTGTCGAATAACCTGTTGAAGTTGAAGAAAATACCTGTTTTCAGATTGAACAAATCTTAAGCAGAACATAAGATATATATATGCCTTTAAAAATAGGGCTTTTTCAAAGCTTGAAGGGCTGTAGCTCCGTGATGGATGGGGCTACATGAAAAAGTTGTTCCACAAAATTATTTTTTTTATGAGACCTACCCATGGTTAAACTTTTTTTTATATTATGATATTGGTGTATGTATATGTATATTATCAAAAGATGTCGCACATAAAAGAAAAAAATAAAGCATGTTGCGATAATCATTGATTTATAATAATACTAGCAGAGTACCCGGCATTGCCCGGAGTATTTTGTTGGCTTTATGAAATAAAAATTTTGATTTGCGTTAATATAATTTAATTAATATAGTTCACGTATTACCATGCATTTAAAGATGCTGATAGTTAATATTTTAATTTTTATTAAATTTAATTACATTTAATTAATTTTTTTTTAGCAAATCAAAATTTAAAGAAGAATTAGAGGTAATTCGTTTACAAAAAAACTTTAAAGAAATCAGTAATTTATTGAGTATACTATTAGGCCGAAGTGGGTTTTCACAATATGTATATTATTCACTACTACCGAAACATAAAACCACATTTCATAAAAGACCATAATGTAATAAATTTTTTTTCGTCTTGGTGCCGAAACGGATTAATGGATCGTAACAAAATTAACCTAGTGAGCTTTTCTGCTAAAGAGCAACAATTTTGCGAAATTTCAAATCAATTGATTAAACCGTTTAAGTAGGACAACAAAAAAATTTAATGAACTTCGTTCGGCTCTCGTACCCAAACGGGTTACCAGAACTTCATAAAAATGTGTTACAGGTTTTTTTTTCAGACCAGAAAACCACCATAAAAAATTGGACATAAATCGGAAAGAAAATTTTTTTTCGAAGCCCGCTGGGCAGAATGCGGTTAATATCTTGCATCCATATTTTGTCGACACACCCGGAAAGCCAAGAAGAACGTTTGTGCACAATTTCAACGCAATGGGTTAAACCGTTTAGGCAGGGCAACCAAAAACGAAAAAGCTTTAAAAGGCTCTCTGGCCGCAATGGGTGAACCAAATTAACCGAAACGTGATATAGCCTATAACTCCTTCCGGGGTCGTAGAAATATTTTTGCAAAATTTGGTTGCAATTGGACTGGTGGTTTTTACGTGAATCCGGCTCAAACAAACAAACAAACAGAATTTCTCCTTCCTTATATATTTTGCCTTCCTTCTTCCTTATATATTAGACTAGCAGAGTACCCGGCGTTGCCCGGAGTATTTTATTGGTTTTATGAAATAAAAATTATTAACTTTTGTTTCTGCGTTAATTTAATTTATAGTTAACTTATTACTATGCATTTACAGATGCTGGTAGTTAATATTGTATTTTTATTACAAAAAATCTTTAAAGGAATCAATAATCTATTGAGTACGCAATTACGGCGAAATGAGTTTTCACAATATATTTGTTAATATCAAAACATAAAATCGCATTTCAATTATAAAAGACCATAATGTAATACATTGTTTTTCGTAAGTAATGTCACTTCATGTTTTTGTGAATTATCCTTTTAAGCACATTTTGAAAAATTTGCTATTAGGTTCGCTCTATCCCTGCGTCTGTTTACAAAACTTATATACTGTTTAATAAGGAGCAATGAAATATTAACTATGCATAGGTCTCTTAAAAGAGTAATGTTGAAGAACAACTTTTTTATGTACCCTCACAGCTGGAGATCCTACAGCACCGACAGCTCTTCAAATTTTGAAATACTTCTTTTTAAATGCATAGATCTCAGGTTCTGTTTAACATATTTTCAATATAAAAAATACATGATTGTTTTTTACCTTTATAAATCTATCAGAATTTTTTTAAGTTTACTTTTTCTAATTATGTTTTCAAATTAATTGGCTAAAAATATGTGTAAAAATTGTATATGGATTAGAATGTAAAGTTTTCTGTTCTTTAAATATGTATGTACCTATTTTTGATTAAATACTGTACAGAAATGTGATATATAGTATTTTTAAATATATGCACGTTATACATACTTACATTTATTTACATACATTTCAATGATATTTTATGGGAAATATGTTATACACATGCATCTTATAAAGCTAGACCACATGCATTTCTGAATGATGACATGATAACTGTCGTATGTAGGAGATTTTTTCTGTTTTTTAACGGCCGAAAATGTTATGTTGTTAAGACTTAAACACAGTATTCTTAAGATACTTAATAAGGTTATTTTAATTACTTTTATATATTAGAAATTTGCATTGAAAGGTTTTTATGGAATATTAAAAACAGTGTAGATAAAAGCAAAGAGTGTTGGAAATATCTTTTTAATAATAATAACAATACCAAAAATTGGGCATAATATTTTTAAAAGGTATTCGTTCGGAAATGGGCTAACGAACGTTAACAAAAATTTGTCACAGGCTTTATTTAGAATCGTAAATTCATCCTGCTAAATTTAGAAACAAAATTTTTTTTTGAAAGTCTATCGTACAAATGGGTTAATGTATCACCGCAGAATTTACTTAAATGAGCTTCTGCCTTAAAGTGCAGTACTTGTGCCAATGTTTAATTGGTCAAACCGTTTAAGCACGACAACAAAAAAATGAAAAACTTCATTCAGGCTTGATACTGAAATGAGTAAATGCATCGTAACAAAATCAACTCAGTAAGCTTCTGTTGTAAAGAGCTAGAGCTTTTGTGCATTTTCAACTCAGTTAGTCAAACCGTTTAAGCGCGACAACAAAAACATTAACAAACTTCATTGGGCCGTGGTGCCGAAACGGGTTAGTGGATCGTAACCAAATCAACTGAGTGGGCTTCTGCGGTGAAGAGCTACACTTTTGTAATTTTTCAACTCCATTGATCAAACTTTTTAAGCTCGACAACAAAGAAATTAAAAATTATCATTGAGACCTGATGCCGAAACGGGTTAATGCATTGTAACCAATTCAACTTAGTAAGCTTTTCTGCTAAAGAGCAACAGTTTTGCAAATTTTCAAATCAATTGGTGAAACCGTTTAAGCAGGACATCAAAAAAATGTAATGAACTTCGTTCGGCTCTCGTGCCCAAACGGGTTACCAAAAATTTACAAAAATTCGTCTCAGGGGTTTTTTCAGACCATAAAACCGCCATACAAAATTAGACATAAATCGAAAACAAAAAAAAATTTGGAAGCCCGCCGGGCCGAACCCGGGTGACATGTGGCAACCCAATTTCTTGGGTACACCCCTAAAGATGAGAAGAACATTTGTGCAAATTTTCAACTTAATCTGTCAAACCGTTCAGGCAGAACATAGAAAAAACCAAAACGCTTTAAAACGCTCTCACGCCGCAATGGGTTAATGAACCAAAACGCGATATAGCCTATAACTCCTTCCGGGGTCGTAGAAATGTTCCTGCAAAATTTGGTTGCAATCGGACTGGGGGTTTTTACGTGAATCCGTGCCAAACAAACAAACAAACAAACAAACAAACAGAATTTCTTTCTTATATATTAGAAGATATGCCTATTTTTATACCCTACACCTAAAGTATAGTGTATATTAACTTTGGTATGGAGTTTGTAACCACCAAAAGGAAACGAGTTAGATGTGGACATGTATATATATTCTGAATCAGAATCACTTCCTGAGTGGATTTAACGATGTCCGTCCGTCCGTCCGTTCGTACGATAACTCAAAAACTAGCAAAGCTATCTTGATGAAATTTATATAGTAGGTTACTAATTACGAATGGAAGGCTAAGTTCGAAACTGGACAAAATCGGTCCATGGGTTCGGTCCAAAACCACTGGACAAAATCGGTCCAAAATCAACAAAGATAGAACCTTTAAATTTTTTACAATGATGTTCCTTCCCGTTTGATTTATGTCTCTGAAATTTGAGAGGATTTGGTCTATGGGTTCGAATTTTAGAGGCTTCCGAAAGAGCCAGAGCAAACAAGATTATCTCCAAAACCAACAAAGATGATACCTTTAAATTCTTTACCATGATGTTTCTTCCCTTTTGATTTATGTCTTTGAAATTTAAGAGGATTTGGTCTATGGGTTTGGATTTGGGAAGCTTCCGAACGAGCCCCAGAGCAAACGAGATTAATCTCCAAAACCAACAAAGATAGAACCTTTATTTTTAATACAAGGGTGTTTTGTTATGTTTCCTTTTCTGTAAAATTGGAAACTGACATTTGAAAGAATTTGAACCATGGGTTCGTATTTTGGAAACTTCTGAGAAGAAATATGAAAATAATATAAATAAAAAAAATATATGAAAAAAGAAATTTTATGCAAAATATGGTTTTCACATAACGGTAAATTTAAATAATAAATTTTAAAATATTGCATAATTTTGATATTGCTTTATGTAGATAATAAAATTTTCGGTCTTCTAGCGGTTTTAGATTGCAAAACTATTACGCAGAGCTTGAGATATATACACCTGAAAATGGGGCTTTTTCGCAATTTTGAAGCTGTAACTCTGGAACCCTATATAACTAAAATAAACTTTTAACACACGTTAAAATATATTACTGTAGCTTTAATTTTTATATCTTTTCGAAGTAAAATGTGTACAGGTACCTAAGTTATAGATGTTTAAATATAGCCCTAATAGCTCATAAACAGGGGGTGACCCAAAAAAAATTTCTGAGCAAACTTATACTAATTCTAAAAGTTCTTTCTTCCCTAAAAATTGCAAGCCTCTATCTAAAAGCGTGCCGGAGTTATGAAAGGAGAAAAATCAATCAAAATTTGGTTTTCACATAATGGTAAATTTAAATACTAAATTTAAAATAATTGTATAATTTTGATACTAATTTATAAAGTTAAAAAAAAAACCTGTCGAATGACGTTTTCCGATAAAAAAAATCTTAAGCAGAACATATATGCATTTAAATATGTATTTAAAAATAGTGCTTTTTCAAAGTTTGAGGGGCTGTAGCTCCGTAATGGATGGGGCTACAAGAAAAAGTTGTTCCAAAAAATTATTTTTTTTATGAGACCTACCCGTGGTTAAAATTTTTTTTCTTCATTTTTAACGGTGTAGAAGTTTTGTAAATAGACGGACGGATGGACGGACGGACAGAGTGAAACTAATAAGCACATTTTTTCAAAAATTTTTTTGGAAATGTGTTAAAAATATTGGAATATGATTGCAATTCTTGATGACTAATTTATATGCATAATATTAAAAAAATATATTTAAGACTTAAATGTTAGTTAATATTAGTTAATGTAAAATTTTAGTTGCAGATTCAATATTAATGTACCTACATAGCTTTGTATATATGTATTTATGTACACATAAAAATTCTTGTTTGGTGTTTTGTATAATAAAGAAATGAATTTGTTTCCTCTTTTTATTATTTTTTACTTCTAATATTTTTGAAAGGAAAAAAAAAGTCATGTACATAATAAGAGTGTTCACGATTAGGTGTACTTTGACGGTGTAGTCTTGTAGTAGGCGTAGAAGTGTACTTACCCTTGCAAATTTTTTATATGAAAAAAAATCTACAATAGGTGAAAAATCTACAAAAGCCAATAAGTGGTTCTACACCTATCTGAAACCTATTATACTTTCTTCGCCATTGTAGTTTTTACTTTTGACGTAAGTTGATGTGAGTTTGTAACAAGAGTTAGGAGGTACATTTTAAATTTAAACTACAAATTTTATACTTTAAAAATGACGGATTATAATACAGATTCACAGGTAAATATTTTTGAGCTTGTATAAAAATAATATAATTATTAATAATACTTATATAAAAAATTTTATATATAAAAATAAATGAAATGTAAAAATATTTATACATATAAAAATATAAATATTTCTATTTTGATTTCACGTTATATAAAAAGTTTTTAAAAATATTTTGTTAAGTTTTTTTAATTTTTTGAAATTTAAATCTGTATGACACAAAAAAAAAAATTTTTATATAAGGTTATAAAAATATTTAATTTATAAGGATATACAACCGCTGAAAAAAACGATAAAAGTCCAAATACCCCAAAAGAAATTGAGTGAGAAAGAATTGCTTGATATCATCGAATTAAAAAAAAGTTCTCGGATTTCCTTTCTTCGCAAATTTTACAAATTCTACTTACCTAATTTTTTGTAATTTAAAATGACTTCATTTAACTCTTCCACTTCTATTAAAAATTGCTTTTTGCTTTTTCTCATATTATATAAATTAAAACTTGTATAAAAAATTAAATTTGTATCAAAAATGTCGGAATATGTGTCAAAAATAAAAAAAATTATATTTGACAAATGTCAAAAGAAACTACAGCTAGTACAAGACTAAAAGTACAAGGGTGCGTTCACGAATTAGTTGAACTACACTTCTACGCCTACTACACTTCTACATCTAATCGTGAATACCCTTAATATATGTACATATTCGTATGTATATGGGGGTATGTATGAATGTACATAATATTTTAAAGATTATTTCATTGCCTATTATTGTTATTGAATAAAAAAAAGTTATTAAATTATTATATATTTATTATATATTTTGCTTTCATATATGTATGTATCTAAAAAATTAATGAAATTTCCAGTGCAATAGCGGTCGGTTCTGTGGTGGCCATAGCTGATTTGTTTTTCTTATTCTTGTAATAACACTAAAAAACAGATAGAAAGATAATTTTTTCTTCTACGAAAAACACCAAAATACCAAAATTTTAATTATATGATAACTTATTTTCCTTAAAATTAAATATACATACTTACAATGTATGTATAAAAAATTCAATATGAAATTAAATTTTGATACGTGCATTATCCTACCTTTTTTAAAAAATTTTAAAAAATTTTTTAAAAAAAGTAGTAAAGAAAAAAGAGCTTTCAAAATCGAGTTAAGAAATCCTAGAAAAAATTAGAAAATGCATTTAATGAAAAATATAGTTAAAAAATCAAGTTGAAACTTGAATTTTTGATAAGTATATCATAGAAAAAATTCTAAATTTTATTTTAATAATGTATAAATTTAAGTACATTTTGGGTAATATTTCATATTTAAAAGTTGTAAATAAAAATTGCTAAAATTTCATTATTTTCTATTTTCTAAAAAAAAAAAATAAAAAAAAAACAAATCTGTCAAAATTCCCTCAATTTTCACAATACTTATTTAAATTTTGCACAAATCACTCTTAGATATCTTGTTCCGGTCTTAATAGTTTATGTAGTCTATGAGCAATTTAATGAATATGTTATTTTTTGTCCACGGCTAACAATTTTACTTGCCTTTTATTTCACATGGAAACGTTTGGATAAATTAGGACAACATTATGATTATATTGTAAAAGAAGCTTCTAAAATGGCATTTTCTGTGGTCATATTTTTGCTATTTTTTAGGAAAAATATTCATTTCTATCAATTTTGGCTAGTTTTCATTATGAAATATTTACGCAAGTAAGCCAAATTTTATATTAAAATAAAATAACGAATTTTTTATGATATGATATGATATGATATGATGATATGTTATTTCACTATTTACACGCGTACGATAAGTATTGGGTATAAAAAAATTACTCCTCCGTTTTTTTTGGTTGAGATCGGAGCAAAACTTTGGTTGGCTCTCGAACAACTAACTTTTTCATCTCCACATTTTCCATACTAATATTTTAATTTTTGATTCAATTTCTGAATAACGAGAATTTATATGAATTTTTTTGGTTTTTTTTTTGTTTACTTTGTGGTTTTAGCTTTTGCAACTATCAATAATAACAAGGTAGAATGTAAACCAACGGTTTTTAAAAGCGCACATTTCCAAAACTCAATACAAACTGTTTAGGATTGTGACTTGCACAAAAATTTGAAAATTTCATGTAATAAGAAAAAACGTGAAAATAGGACATTTTTGAAATTTTGAGAGGCCGTAAGTCCGGAATCCTATATAACTAAGAAAAACCGTTAACACACGTAAAAATATATTATTAAACCTTTAATTTTCATGTCTTGCCGAAGAAAATTTTTTACAGGTGTCTAAAAATATCAAATTTTCAATTTTTGAGGCGTAATAACTCTTAAAGACGGGGTGCTACCAAAAAATTTTCTGAGGTAACTTATACTAATTCTAAAAGTTCTTTCTTGTCTCAAAATTTTAGGTTCCTATCTAAAGGAGTGCCGGAGTTATGAAAAAAGAAATTTCATGCAAAATGTGGTTTTCACATAATGGTAAATTTAAATAGTAAATTACAAAATATTACATAATTTTGATATTGTTTTATATAGATAATAAAATTTTCGATCTTCTGGCGGTTTTAGATTGCAAAACTATTACGCAGAGCCTGAGATATATACATGGGGGCTTTTTAGCAATTTTGAAGAGCTACAACTTTGGAACCCTTTACAACTAAAATAAACTTTTAACACACGTAAAAATATAGTACTGTAGCTTTAATTTTTATATCTTGCAGAAGTAAAATATGTACAGGTTCCTAAGTTACAGGTATTTAAAAATAGCAAATTTCAATTTTTGAGCCCTAATAGCTCATAAACAGGGGGTGGTCCAAAAAATTTTCTGAGGAAACTTGTACTAATTCTAAAAGTTCTTTCTTGCCTCAAAATTTCAAGTCTCTATCTAAAAGCGTGCCGGAGTTATGAAAGTAGAAAAATCAAGCAAAATTAGGTTTTCACATAACGGTAAATTTAAATACTAAATTTAAAAAATTGTATAATTTTGATATTAATTTACAAAGGTAAAAAAATACCTGTCGAATAACGTTTTCAGATTGAAAAAATCTTAAGCAGAACATAAGATATATATATGCATTTAAAAATAGGGCTTTTTCAAAGTTTGAGGGGCTGTAGCTCCGTAATGGATGGGGCTACATGAAAAAGTTGTTCCACAAAATTATTTTTTTTATGAGACCTACCCATGGTTAAAATTTTTCTTCTCTATCTTTAACCTTGTAGAAGTTTTGTAAACAGACGGACAGACGGACGGACGGACGGACAGAGTGAAACTATTAAGCACATTTTTTCAAAATTTTTTTTTGAAATGTGCTAAAAATGGTTGAGGATGAAAACTTATTTATATTATGATATTAGTGTATATGCATATTATCAAACGATGTCGCACATAAACGAAAAAAACGAGGAAGAATACAGTTGCCTTTGTCAACTCTTAGATACCCGTACAAACCGTTAGTATGTTCACAGCCTGTCACTCTGTTTACAATATTATTTTTTTAATATTTTAGTATTTTAAAATAATTTGGGTGAATTTTATAATTTCTAGAACTATGGGTTGTACATATATTCAAACTATATATTTATATGTACATTCTTCAAAGGCAGATTCTAACCTTCCACATAACGATTATCAATCCAAAACTTTTTCAAATATTCTATAGTACCATTTAATACTAAGCGGTAAATGTATACTAAATTTACTTAGTACAAAATAATAAATATAATTTTAAATATTATATTATATTATATTTAAATATTCCATTGACAGAATAATTTGTTATAAGTACAATAAAATACATATATGTATGTAAATACGGCGCTATATAATATACATATATACTCTTATCATTTATTCACTAGTGACATATACGATATGTAAATAAACATGATATTATATAAGTATGTATATATATCAATATCATATAAATAAAAATTCTTCAAGTAACCGTTATGTTGTTTATTTATTTACATGTTTTTGTACTACGCATTATATCCTCAACAATTTCAAATTATCGAGTAAAACAAATACAAAAAATTTGTTGAAGAAATTTGTTAGAAAATTTGGAAAAATCAAGTAACACTTTCGTCAATTATAAAGTAACCCTACATTATTAAAGAAAGTTGCTAACAGAAATAAGAGTATAATGTTGAAGCTTTAATTTTTGTGTATTACTTCAAAAAAATTTTAACAGGTGTTCAAGTTACAGGTGTTTAAAAATGGGAAATTTTCAGTTTTTGACCCCTTACAGCTCCTAAACGGGGAGTGATAAAAAAAAAATTGACTCATACTTATTTTCAAAGAACTAACTTCTGTCAAAATTTCAAGTTTCCAACTTAAACCGTTTAGAAGATAGAAGGGTTAAAGGATTTTGCAAAATTTGAGTTTCGCATAACGGTAAATTAAGACACCGTATGCCACAAATATATGATTATTGTAAATATACTTTTAAAGCTAATAAACGTAGTAATCGTTTCGCGTTTTTTTTCAAAATGAAGATATACCTCATACAACTTGTGCTATAACAATTTAAATATGGAGCTTTTTTGAACTTTTGGGGAGCTGTAGCTCCGTAACGGGTGGGGCTACAAAAAAAAGTTATTAAAAATAAAATTAATATTTTTATGAGATCTATCAGCAGTTAAAATTTCATAGCTCTATTTCAAAAAAAATGTGGGGATCTAAAAGTTAGGTGTTCGAGAGCTACCCTAAGTTTTGGTCCAAACTCACCCAAAAAAAATATTGAACCTACAAATTACACCCAGAATATTTTGTGTAACATTCAAGATTCTAGCTTTCTTAGTTTTTGAGTTAGCGTGCTGACGGGCGGACTGACGAACATGGCTTAATCGACTCAGAATTTGATTCTGATCCGATCCATACCTTTGAAGGTATATCTAGCTCGCTTATTTCGAGGTGTTACAAACGGAGGAGTAATTTTATTATACCCTATCCTATCGTACGGGTATAATAAAGCATGTTGCGATAATCATTGATTTATAATAATACTAGCAGAGTACCCGGCATTGCCCGGAGTATTTGGTTGGCTTTATGAAATAAAAATTTTGATTTGCGTTAATATAATTTAATTAATATAGTTCACGTATTACCATGCATTTAAAGATGCTGATAGTTAATATTTTAATTTTTATTACATTTAATTACATTTAATTAATTTTTTTTTAGCAAATCAAAATTTAAAGAAGAGTTAGAAATAATTCGTTTACAAAAAAACTTTAAAGGAATCAGTAATTTATTGTGTATACTATTAGGCCGAAGTGAGTTTTCACAATATGTATATTATTCACTAATACAGAAACATAAAACCACATTTCATAAAAGACCATAATATAATAAATTTTTTTTCGTAAATATTGTCATTTCATGGTTTTATGAATTATCCTTTTCAGCACATATTGAAAAATTTGACTCCGCAAAGTTTCACTCTGTCCGTCCGTCTGTTTACAAACCTTATACACTGTTTAATAAAGAGCAATGAAATATTAGCCATGCATAGGTCTCTTAAAAGAGCAATGTTATAGAAATACTTTTTTATGTAGCCTCACGCTTGCAGCTCCTAGAACACCTACATCTCTTCAAATTTTGAAAGAGCTTCTTTTTAAATGCATACATTTCAAGCTCTGTTTAACATATTTTTATAATATCAAAAGACAGGATTGTTTTTTACCTTTTAAACAATCAGAATTAAAAAATACGTTAACTTTTTCTAATAAGTAATTATGTTTTCAAATTGTTAAATGCTGAAAATATGTGTAAAAACTGTATATAGATAAGAATGTAAGGGTTTCTTAAAAATATATGTACTCAGTGTTGTTTTCTTAAATATAAAAACCTCATGTATTAAGGGTTGTAATTATATATGTACTCATTTTTGATTAAATACTGTACAGAGATGTGAATATGTTTTCTAATTTAATTGATTGTGTTTATAGTATTTTTAAACATACATACATTATACATAAAGTATGTACATATTTCAATGATATTTTTTGCGAAATATGTTATACACATACATCTTAGATAGGTACACCACATGTTAGCAATGCATTCCTGAATGATGACATGATGATTGTCGTATGGAGAAGATTTTTTCTGTTTTTTAATAATTGCGAAAATGTCCTTAAAACTTATACTGTGTTATGTTGTTAAAACTTAAACACAGTATTCTTAAAATACTTAATTAAGTTATTTTTATTACTATTGAAAGTTTTAAATTGAATATTAAAAACAATATAGACAAAAGTAAAGAGTGTTGGAAATATCTTTTTAAAAATAATAACAGTACAAAAAATTGGACAGAATATTTTTAAAATAGGTACTCGTTTTTGGTAATAGGTACTCAATTGGTAAAACTGTTGAAGCGCGACAAAAAAGAAATTAAAAAACTTCATTGAAGCCGGGTACCAAAACGGGTTAACGGGTGGTAACCAAATCAACTGAGCGAGCTCCTGTGGTAAAAAGCCACACTTTGCAAATTTTGAACTCAATTGGTAAAACCGTTTAAGCGCGACAACAAATAAATTAAAAAACTTCATTGAATCCTGGTGGCTAAACGAGTTAAAGGGTCGTAACCTAATCAACTCAGTGAGCTTCTGTGGTAAAGAGCTACACTTTGTTAAATTTTCAACTCAAATTGGTCAAACCGTTTAAGCGCGACAACAAAGAAATTCAAAAGCTTCATTAGGCCTTGGTGTCGAAACAGGTTAATGTATCGTAACCATTTCAACTGAGTGTGCTTCTGCGATGAAGAGCTACACTTTTATAAACTTTCAACTCAATTGGTCAAACCGTTTAAGCGCGAACACAAAGTAAATTAAAAAACTTCACTGAGCCCTTCACTGGTTCGGCTCTTGGAAGCTTGCGAACGAGTCCCAGAGCAAACGAGTATATCTCCACAACCAACAAAGATAGAACCTTTATTTTTAATACAAGGGTGTTTTGTTATGTTTCCTTTTCTGTAAAATTGGAAACTGACATTTGAAAGAATTTGAACCATGGGTTCGTATTTTGGAAACTTCCGAACGAGCACAAGAGCAAAAGGCGTGCCGGAGATATGAAAAAAGAAATTTTATGCAAAATATGGTTTTCACATAACGGTAAATTTAAATAATAAATTTTAAAATATTGCATAATTTTGATATTGCTTTATGTAGATAATAAAATTTTCGGTCTTCTAGCGGTTTTAGATTGCAAAACTATTACGCAGAGCTTGAGATATATACACCTGAAAATGGGGCTTTTTCGCAATTTTGAAGCTGTAACTCTGGAACCCTATATAACTAAAATAAACTTTTAACACACGTTAAAATATATTACTGTAGCTTTAATTTTTATATCTTTTCGAAGTAAAATGTGTACAGGTACCTAAGTTATAGATGTTTAAATATAGCCCTAATAGCTCATAAACAGGGGGTGACCCAAAAAAATTTTCTGAGCAAACTTATACTAATTCTAAAAGTTCTTTCTTGCCTAAAAATTGCAAGTCTCTATCTAAAAGCGTGCCGGAGTTATGAAAGGAGAAAAATCAATCAAAATTTGGTTTTCACATAACGGTAAATTTAAATACTAAATTTAAAAAAATTGTATAATTTTGATACTAATTTATAAAGTTAAAAAAAAAACGTCGAATGACGTTTTCCGATAAAAAAAATCTTAAGCAGAACATATATGCATTTAAATATGTATTTAAAAATAGGGCTTTTTCAAAGTTTGAGGGGCTGTAGCTCCGTAATGGATGGGGCTACAAGAAAAAGTTGTTCCAAAAAATTTTTATGAGACCTACCCGTGGTTAAAATTTTTTTTCTTCATTTTTAACGGTGTAGAAGTTTTGTAAATAGACGGACGGATGGACGGACGGACGGACGGACAGAGTGAAACTAATAAGCACATTTTTTCAAAATTTTTTTTGGAAATGTGCTAAAAATATTGGAATATGATTGCAATTCTTGATGACTAATTTATATGCATAATATTAAAAAAATATATTTAAGACTTAAATGTTAGTTAATATTAGTTATTGTAAAATTTTAGTTGCAGATTCAATATTAATAAACCTACATAGCTATGTATATATGTATTTATGTACACATAAAAATTCTTGTTTGGTGTTTTGTATAATAAAGAAATGAATTTGTTTCCTCTTTTTATTATTTTTTACTTCTAATATTTTTGAAAGGAAAAAAAAAGTCATGTACATAATAAGAGTGTTCACGATTAGGTGTACTTTGACGGTGTAGTCTTGTAGTAGGCGTAGAAGTGTACTTACCCTTGCAAATTTTTTATATGAAAAAAAATCTACAATAGGTGAAAAATCTACAAAAGCCAATAGGTGGTTCTACACCTATCTGAAACCTATTATACTTTATTTGCCATTGTAGTTTTTACTTTTGACGTAAGTTGATGTGAGTTTGTAACAAGAGTTAGGAGGTACATTTTAAATTTAAACTACAAATTTTATACTTTAACTTCAAAATGACGGATTATAATACAGATTCACAGGTAAATATTTTTGAGCTTGTATAAAAATAATATAATTATTAATAATACTTATATAAAAAATTTTATATATAAATAAATAAAATGTAAAAATATTTATACATATAAAAATATAAATATTTCTATTTTGATTTCACGCTATATAAAAAGTTTTTAAAAATATTTTGTTAAGTTTTTTTAATTTTTTGGATTTTAAATCTGTATGACACAAACAAAAATATTTTTATATAAGATTATAAAAATATATAATTTATAAGGATATACAACCGCTGAAAAAAACGATAAAAGTCCAAATACCCCAAAAGAAATTGAGTGAGAAAGAATTGCTTGATATCATCGAATTAAAAAAAAGTTCTCGGATTTCCTTTCTTCGCAAATTTTACAAATTCTACTTACCTAATTTTTTGTAATTTAAAATGACTTCATTTAACTCTTCCACTTCTATTAAAAATTGCTTTTTGCTTTTTCTCATATTATATAAATTAAAACTTGTATCAAAACTTTTAAAAAATTAAATTTGTATCAAAAATGTCGGAATATGTGTCAAAAAATAAAAAAAATTATATTTGACAAATGTCAAAAGAAGCTACACCTAGTACAAGACTAAAAGTACAAGGGTGCTTTCACGAATTAGTTGAACTACACTTCTACGCCTACTACACTTCTACATCTAATCGTGAATACCCTTAATATATGTACATATTCGTATGTATATGGGGGTATGTATGAATGTACATAATATTTTAAAGATTATTTCATTGCCTATTATTGTTATTGAATAAAAAAAAGTTATTAAATTATTATATATTTATTATATATTTTGCTTTCATATATGTATGTATCTAAAAAATTAATGAAATTTCCAGTGCAATAGCGGTCGGTTCTGTGGTGGCCATAGCTGATTTGTTTTTCTTATTCTTGTAATAACACTAAAAAAACAGATAGAAAGATAATTTTTTCTTCTACGAAAAACACCAAAATACCAAAATTTTAATTATATGATAACTTATTTTCCTTAAAATTAAATATACATACTTACAATGTATGTATAAAAAATTCAATATGAAATTAAATTTTGATACGTGCATTATCCTACCTTATAGTTATAAAATGAAGTTGAAAAATATAGTTAAAAAATCAAGTTGAAACTTGAATTTTTGATAAGTATATCATAGACAAAATCCTAAATTTTAATTTAATAATGTATAAATTTAAGTACATTTTGGGTAATATTTCATATAAAAGTTGTAAATAAAAATTGCTAAAATATCATTATTTTCTATTTTCGAAAAAAAACAAATCTGTCAAAATTCCCTCAATTTTCACAATACTTATTTAAATTTTGCACAAATCACTCTTAGATATCTTGTTCCGGTCTTAATAGTTTATGTAGTCTATGAGCAATTTAATGAATATGTTATTTTTTGTCCACGGCTAACAATTTTACTTGCCTTTTATTTCATAGATCCATTTGGATAAATTAGGATTATATTGTGAAAGAAGCTTCTAAAATGGCATTTTCTGTGGTCATATTTTTGCTATTTTTTAGGAAAAATATTCATTTCTATCAATTTTGGCTAGTTTTCATTATGAAATATTTACGCAAGTAAGCCAAATTTTATATTAAAATAAAATTTCGAATTTTTTATGATATGATATGATATGATATGATATGATGATATGTTATTTCACTATTTACACGCGTACGATAAGTATTGGGTATAAAAAAATTACTCCTCCGTTTTTTTTGGTTGAGATCGGAGCAAAACTTTGGTTGGCTCTCGAACAACTAACTTTTTCATCTCCACATTTTCCATACAAATATTTTAATTTTTCATTCAATTTCTGAATAACGAGAATTTATATGAATTTTTTTGGTTTTTTTTTTGTTTACTTTGTGGTTTTAGCTTTTGCAACTATCAATAATAACAAGGTAGAATGTAAACCAACGGTTTTTAAAAGCGCACATTTCCAAAACTCAATACAAACTGTTTAGGATTGTGACTTGCACAAAAATTTGAAAATTTCATGTAATAAGAAAAAACGTGAAAATAGGACATTTTTGAAATTTTGAGGGGCCGTAAGTCCGGAATCCTATATAACTAAGAAAAACCGTTAACACACGTAAAAATATATTATTAAACCTTTAATTTCCATCTCTTGCCGAAGAAAAATTTTTACAGGTGTCTAAGTTACAGGTGTCCAAAAATATCAAATTTTCAATTTTTGAGGCGTAATAACTCTTAAAGACGGGGTGCTACCAAAAAATTTTCTGAGGTAACTTATACTAATTCTAAAAGTTCTTTCTTGTCTCAAAATTTCAGGTTCCTATCTAAAGGCGTGCCGGAGTTATGAAAAAAGAAATTTCATGCAAAATGTGGTTTTCACATAACGGTAAATTCAAATAGTAAACTACAAAATATTACATAATTTTGATATTGTTTTATATAGATAATAAAATTTTCGATCTTCTGGCGGTTTTAGATTGCAAAACTATTACGCAGAGCCTGAGATATATACATCTGAAAATGGGGCTTTTTCGCAATTTTGAAGAGCTGCAACTTTGGAACCCTTTACACCTAAAATAAACCTTTAACACACGCAAAAATATAGTACTGTAGTTTTAATTTTTATATCTTGCAGAAGTAAAATATGTACAGGTTCCTAAGTTACAGGTGTTTAAAAACAGCAAATTTTCAATTTTTGAGCCCTAATAGCTCATAAACAGGGGGTGGTCCAAAAAAAATTTCTGAGCAAACTTATACTAATTCTAAAAGTTCTTTCTTGCCTCAAAATTTCAAGCCTCTATCTAAAAGCGTGCCGGAGTTATGAAAGTAGAAAAATCATGCAAAATTAGGTTTTCACATAACGGTAAATTTAAATACTAAATTTAAAAAATTGTATAATTTTGATATTAATTTACAAAGTTGAAAAATATACCTGTCGAATAACGTTTTCAGATTGAACAAATCTTAAGCAGAACATAAGATATATATATGCCTTTAAAAATAGGGCTTTTTCAAAGCTTGAAGGGCTGTAGATCCGTAATGGATGGGGCTACATGAAAAAGTTGTTCCACAAAATTATTTTTTTTATGAGACCTACCCATGGTTAAACTTTTTTTTATATTATGATATTGGTGTATGTATATGTATATTATCAAAAGACGTCGCACATAAAAGAAAAAAATAAAGCATGTTGCGATAATCATTGATTTATAATAATACTAGCAGAGTACCCGGCATTGCCCGGAGTATTTTGTTGGCTTTATGAAATAAAAATTTTGATTTGCGTTAATATAATTTAATTAATATAGTTCACGTATTACCATGTATTTAAAGATGCTGATAGTTAATATTTTAATTTTTATTACATTTAATTACATTTAATTAATTTTTTTTTAGCAAATCAAAATTTAAAGAAGAATTAGAGATAATTCGTTTACAAAAAAACTTTAAAGAAATCAGTAATTTATTGAGTATACTATTAGGCCGAAGTGAGTTTTCACAATATGTATATTATTCACTACTACCGAAACATAAAACCACATTTCATAAAAGACCATAATGTAATAAATTTTTTTTCGTAAATATTGTCATTTCATGTTTTTATGAATTATCCTTTTCAGCACATATTGAAAAATTTGATCCGGAAAGTTTCCTTCTGTCCGTCCGTCTGTTTACAAACCTTATACACTGTTTAATAAAAGAGCAATGTTATAGAACTACTATAAAAAATAATAAAAGAGCAATGTTATAGAACTACTTTTTTATGTAGCCTCACGCTTACAGCTCCTAGAACACCTACATCTCTTCAAATTTTGAAAGAGCTTCTTTTTAAATGCATACATTTCAAGCTCTGTTTAACATATTTTTATAATATAAAAAGACAGGATTCCTTTTTAAATCAATCAACAATTTTCAAATTGTTAAATGCTGAAAATATGTGTAAAACCTGTATATAGATAAGAATGTAAGGTTTCTTAAAAATATATGTACTCAGGGTTGTTTTCTTAAATATAAAAACCTCATGTATTAAGGGTTGTAATTATATATGTACTCATTTTTGATTAAATACTGTACAGAGATGTGAATATGTTTTCTAATTTAATTGATTGTGTTTATAGTATTTTTAAGCATACATACATTATACATAAAGTATGTATTTCAATGATATTTTTTGCGAAATATGTTATACACATACATCTTATATAGGTACACCACATGTTAGCAATGCATTCCTGAATGATGACATGATGATTGTCGTATGGAGAAGATTTTTTCTGTTTTTTAATAATTGCGAAAATGTTCTTAAAACTTATAATGTGTTATGGTGTTAAAACTTAAACACAGTATTCTTAAGATACTTAATTAAGTTATTTTTATTACTATTGAAAGTTTTAAATGGAATATCAAAAACAATATAGACAAAAGTAAAGAGTGTTGGAAATATCTTTTTAATAATAATAACAGTACAAAAAATTGGACAGAATATTTTTAAAATAGGTACTCGTTTTTGGTAATAGGCAATTGGTAAAACTGTTGAAGCGCGACAATAAAGAAATTAAAAAACTTCATTGAAGCCGGGTACCAAAACGGGTTAACGGATGGTAACCAAATCAACTGAGCGAGCTCCTGTGGTAAAGAGCCACACTTTGCAAATTTTGAACTCAATTGGTAAAACCGTTTAAGCGCGACAACAAATAAATTAAAAAACTTCATTGAATCCTGGTGGCTAAACGAGTTAATGGGTCGTAACCTAATCAACTCAGTGAGCTTCTGTGGTAAAGAGCTACACTTTGTTAAATTTTCAACTCAAATTGGTCAAACCGTTTAAGCGCGACAACAAAGAAATTCAAAAGCTTCATTAGGCCTTGGTGCCGAAACGGGTTAATGGATCGTAACAAAATTAACCTAGTGAGCTTTTCTGCTAAAGAGCAACAATTTTGCGAAATTTCAAATCAATTGATTAAACCGTTTAAGTAGGACAACAAAAAAATTTAATGAACTTCGTTCGGCTCTCGTGCCCAAACGGGTTACCAGAACTTCATAAAAATGTGTTACAAGTTTTTTTTTCAGACCAGAAAACCACCATAAAAAATTGGACTTAAATAGGAAAGAAAATTATATTTCGAAGCCCGCTGGGCAGAATGCGGTTAATATCTTGCATCCATATTTTGTCGACACACCCGGAAAGCCAAGAAGAACGTTTGTGCACAATTTCAACGCAATGGGTCAAACCGTTTAGGCAGGACAACGAAAAACGAAAAAGCTTTAAAAGGCTCTCTGGCCGCAATGGGTGAACCAAATGAACCAAAACGTGATATAGCCTATAACTTCCGGGGTCGTAGAAATATTTTTGCAAAATTTGGTTGCAATTGGACTGGTGGGTTTTACGTGAATCCGGCCCAAACAAACAAACAAACAGAATTTCTCCTTCCTTATATATTTCGTCTTCCTTCTTCCTTATATATTAGATATGCCTATTTTTATACCCTACACCTAAAGTATAGTGTATAATAACTTTGGTATGGAGTTTGTAACCACCAAAAGGAAACGAGTTAGATGTGGACATGTATATATATTCTGAATCAGAATCACTTCCTGAGTGTATTTAACGATGTCCGTCCGTCCGTCCGTTCGTACGATAACTCAAAAACTAGTAAAGCTATCTTGATGAAATTTATATAGTAGGTTACTAATTACGAATGGAAGGCTAAGCTCGAAACTGGACAAAATCGGTCCATGGGTTCGGTCCAAAACCACTGGACAAAATCAGTCCAAAATCAACAAAGATAGAACCTTTAAATTTTTTACAATGATGTTCCTTCCCGTTTGATTTATGTCTCTGAAATTTGAGAGGATTTGGTCTATGGGTTCGGATTTTAGAGGCTTCCGAAAGAGCCCCAGAGCAAACAAGATTATCTCCAAAACCAACAAAGATGATACCTTTAAATTCTTTACAATGATGTTTCTTCGTTTTTAATTTATGTCTCTGAAATTTAAGAGGACTTGGTCCATGGGTTTGGATTTGGGAAGCTTCCGAAGGAGCCCCAGAGCAAATGAGATTATCTCCCAAACCAACAAAGATATAACCTTTAAATTTGGCAGAATGGTGTTCTTTCATGTTTGATTTAAATCTCTGAAATGTGAGAGGATTTGTTCCATGGGTTCGGATTTTGGAAGCTTTTGAACGAGAACCAGAGCAAACGAGATTAATCTCCAAAACCAACAAAGATGATACCTTTAAATTCTTTACAATGATGTTTCTTCCCTTTTGATTTATGTCTCTGAAATTTAAGAGGATTTGGTCTATGGATTTGGATTTGGGAAGCTTCCCAACGAGCCCCAGAGCAAATGAGAATATCTCCCAAACCAACAAAGATATAACTTTTAAATTTGGCAGAATGGTGTTCTTTCATGTTTGATTTAAGTCTCTGAAATGTGAGAGGATTTGTTCCATGGGTTCGGATTTTGGAAGCTTTTGAACGAGACCCAGAGCAAACGAGATTAATCTCCAAAACCAACAAAGATAAAATTTTTGTATTTGGTACAGTGGTGTTCTTTCGTGTTTTATTTATGTTTCTGAAATGTGGGAGGATTTCGTTCATGGGTTCGGCTCTTGGAAGCTTGCGAACGAGTCGCAGAGCAAACGAGTATATTTCCACAACCAACAAAGATAGAACCTTTATTTTTAATACAAGGGTGTTTTGTTATGTTTCCTTTTCTGTAAAATTGGAAACTGACATTTGAAAGAATTTGAACCATGGGTTCGTATTTTGGAAACTTCCGAACGAGCACAAGAGCAAAAGGCGTGCCGGAGATATGAAAAAAGAAATTTTATGCAAAATATGGTTTTCACATAACGGTAAATTTAAATAATAAATTTTAAAATATTGCATAATTTTGATATTGCTTTATGTAGATAATTAAATTTTCGATCTTCTGGCGGTTTTAGATTGCAAAACTATTACGCAGAGCCTGAGATATATACACCTGCAAATGGGGCTTTTTCGCAATTTTGAAGCTGTAACTCTGGAAACCTATATAACTAAAATAAACTTTTAACACACGTTAAAATATATTACTGTAGCTTTAATTTTTATATCTTTTCGAAGTAAAATGTGTACAGGTACCTAAGTTATAGATGTTTAAATATAGCCCTAATAGCTCATAAACAGGGGGTGACCCAAAAAAATTTTCTGCGCAAACTTATACTAATTCTAAAAGTTCTTTCTTGCCTAAAAATTGCAAGCCTCTATCTAAAAGCGTGCCGGAGTTATGAAAGGAGAAAAATCAATCAAAATTTGGTTTTCACATAACGGTAAATTTAAATACTAAATTTAAAAAAATTGTATAATTTTGATACTAATTTATGAAGTTAAAAAAAATACCTGTCGAATGACGTTTTCCGATAAAAAAAATCTTAAGCAGAACATATATGCATTTAAATATGTATTTAAAAATAGGGCTTTTTCAAAGTTTGAGGGGCTGTAGCTCCGTAATGGATGGGGCTACAAGAAAAAGTTGTTCCAAAAAATTATTTTTTTTATGAGACCTACCCGTGGTTAAAATTTTTTTTCTTCATTTTTAACGGTGTAGAAGTTTTGTAAATTGACGGACGGATGGACGGACGGACGGACGGACAGAGTGAAACTAATAAGCACATTTTTTCAAAAATTTGTTTTGGAAATGTGCTAAAAATATTGCAATATGATTGCAATTCTTGATGACTAATTTATATGCATAATATTAAAAAAATATATTTAAGACTTAAATGTTAGTTAGTATTAGTTAATGTAAAATTTTAGTTGCAGATTCAATATTAATGTACCTACATAGCTTTGTATATATGTATTTATGTACACATAAAAATTCTTGTTTGGTGTTTTGTATAATAAAGAAATGAATTTGTTTCCTCTTTTTATTATTTTTTACTTCTAATATTTTTGAAAGGAAAAAAAAAGTCATGTACATAATAAGAGTGTTCACGATTAGGTGTACTTTGACGGTGTAGTCTTGTAGTAGGCGTAGAAGTGTACTTACCCTTGCAAATTTTTTATATGAAAAAAAATCTACAATAGGTGAAAAATCTACAAAAGCCAATAGGTGGTTCTACACCTATCTGAAACCTATTATACTTTATTTGCCATTGTAGTTTTTACTTTTGACGTAAGTTGATGTGAGTTTGTAACAAGAGTTAGGAGGTACATTTTAAATTTAAACTACAAATTTTATACTTTAACTTCAAAATGACGGATTATAATACAGTTTCACAGGTAAATATTTTTGAGCTTGTATAAAAATAATATAATTATTAATAATACTTATATAAAAAATTTTATATATAAAAATAAATGAAATGTAAAAATATTTATACATATAAATATATAAATATTTCTATTTTGATTTCACGCTATATAAAAAGTTTTTAAAAATATTTTGTTAAGTTTTTTTAATTTTTTGAAATTTAAATCTGTATGACACAAAAAAAATATTTTTATATAAGGTTATAAAAATATTTAATTTATAAGGATATACAACCGTTGAAAAAAGCATAAAAGTCCAAATACCCCAAAAGAAATTGAGTGAGAAAGAATTGCTTGATATCATCGAATTAAAAAAAAGTTCTCGGATTTCCTTTCTTCGCAAATTTTACAAATTCTACTTACCTAATTTTTTGTAATTTAAAATGACTTCATTTAACTCTTCCACTTCTATTAAAAATTGCTTTTTGCTTTTTCTCATATTATATAAATTAAAACTTGTATAAAAAATTAAATTTGTATCAAAAATGTCGGAATATGTGTCAAAAATAAAAAAAATTATATTTGACAAATGTCAAAAGAAACTACAGCTAGTACAAGACTAAAAGTACAAGGGTGCGTTCACGAATTAGTTGAACTACACTTCTACGCCTACTACACTTCTACATCTAATCGTGAATACCCTTAATATATGTACATATTCGTATGTATATCGGGGTATGTATGAATGTACATAATATTTTAAAGATTATTTCATTGCCTATTATTGTTATTGAATAAAAAAAAGTTATTAAATTATTATATATTTATTATATATTTTGCTTTCATATATGTATGTATCTAAAAAATTAATGAAATTTCCAGTGCAATAGCGGTCGGTTCTGTGGTGGCCATAGCTGATTTGTTTTTCTTATTCTTGTAATAAAACTAAAAAAACAGATAGAAAGATAATTTTTTCTTCTACGAAAAACACCAAAATACCAAAATTTTAATTATATGATAACTTATTTTCCTTAAAATTAAATATACATACTTACAATGTATGTATAAAAAATTCAATATGAAATTAAATTTTGATACGTGCATTATCCTACCTTTTTTAAAAAATTTTAAAAAATTTTTTAAAAAAAGTAGTAAAGAAAAAAGAGCTTTCAAAATCGAGTTAAGAAATCCTAGAAAAAATTAGAAAATGCATTTAATGAAAAATATAGTTAAAAAATCAAGTTGAAACTTGAATTTTTGATAAGTATATCATAGAAAAAATTCTAAATTTTATTTTAATAATGTATAAATTTAAGTACATTTTGGGTAATATTTCATATTTAAAAGTTGTAAATAAATATTGCTAAAAATACATTATTTTCTATTTTCTAAAAAAAAAAAATAAAAAAAAAACTAATCTGTCAAAATTCCCTCAATTTTCACAATACTTATTTAAATTTTGCACAAATCACTCTTAGATATCTTGTTCCGGTCTTAATAGTTTATGTAGTCTATGAGCAATTTAATGAATATGTTATTTTTTGTCCACGGCTAACAATTTTACTTGCCTTTTATTTCACATGGAAACGTTTGGATAAATTAGGACAACATTATGATTATATTGTAAAAGAAGCTTCTAAAATGGCATTTTCTGTGGTCATATTTTTGCTATTTTTTAGGAAAAATATTCATTTCTATCAATTTTGGCTAGTTTTCATTATGAAATATTTACGCAAGTAAGCCAAATTTTATATTAAAATAAAATAACGAATTTTTTATGATATGATATGATATGATATGATGATATGTTATTTCACTATTTACACGCGTACGATAAGTATTGGGTATAAAAAAATTACTCCTCCGTTTTTTTTGGTTGAGATCAGACCAAAACTTTGGTTGGCTCTCGAACAACTAACTTTTTCATCTCCACATTTTCCATACTAATATTTTAATTTTTGATTCAATTTCTGAATAACGAGAATTTATATGAATTTTTTTGGTTTTTTTTTGTTTACTTTGTGGTTTTAGCTTTTGCAACTATCAATAATAACAAGGTAGAATGTAAACCAACGGTTTTTAAAAGCGCACATTTCCAAAACTCAATACAAACTGTTTAGGATTGTGACTTGCACAAAAATTTGAAAATTTCATGTAATAAGAAAAAACGTGAAAATAGGACATTTTTGAAATTTTGAGGGGCCGTAAGTCCGGATTCCTATATAACTAAGAAAAACCGTTAACACACGTAAAAATATATTATTAAACCTTTAATTTTCATGTCTTGCCGAAGAAAATTTTTTACAGGTGTCTAAAAATATCAAATTTTCAATTTTTGAGGCGTAATAACTCTTAAAGACGGGGTGCTACCAAAAAATTTTCTGAGGTAACTTATACTAATTCTAAAAGTTCTTTCTTGTCTCAAAATTTTAGGTTCCTATCTAAAGGAGTGCCGGAGTTATGAAAAAAGAAATTTCATGCAAAATGTGGTTTTCACATAATGGTAAATTTAAATAGTAAATTACAAAATATTACATAATTTTGATATTGTTTTATATAGATAATAAAATTTTCGATCTTCTGGCGGTTTTAGATTGCAAAACTATTACGCAGAGCCTGAGATATATACATGGGGGCTTTTTAGCAATTTTGAAGAGCTACAACTTTGGAACCCTTTACAACTAAAATAAACTTTTAACACACGTAAAAATATAGTACTGTAGCTTTAATTTTTATATCTTGCAGAAGTAAAATATGTACAGGTTCCTAAGTTACAGGTATTTAAAAATAGCAAATTTCAATTTTTGAGCCCTAATAGCTCATAAACAGGGGGTGGTCCAAAAAATTTTCTGAGGAAACTTGTACTAATTCTAAAAGCTCTTTCTTGCCTCAAAATTTCAAGTCTCTATCTAAAAGCGTGCCGGAGTTATGAAAGTAGAAAAATCAAGCAAAATTAGGTTTTCACATAACGGTAAATTTAAATACTAAATTTAAAAAATTGTATAATTTTGATATTAATTTACAAAGGTAAAAAAATACCTGTCGAATAACGTTTTCAGATTAAAAAAATCTTAAGCAGAACATAAGATATATATATGCATTTAAAAATAGGGCTTTTTCAAAGTTTGAGGGGCTGTAGCTCCGTAATGGATGGGGCTACATGAAAAAGTTGTTCCACAAAATTATTTTTTTTATGAGACCTACCCATGGTTAAAATTTTTCTTCTCTATCTTTAACCTTGTAGAAGTTTTGTAAACAGACGGACAGACGGACGGACGGAGTGAAACTATTAAGCACATTTTTTCAAAATTTTTTTTTGAAATGTGCTAAAAATGGTTGAGGATGAAAACTTATTTATATTATGATATTAGTGTATATGCATATTATCAAACGATGTCGCACATAAACGAAAAAAACGAGGAAGAATACAGTTGCCTTTGTCAACTCTTAGATACCCGTACAAACCGTTAGTATGTTCACAGCCTGTCACTCTGTTTACAATATTATTTTTTTAATATTTTAGTATTTTAAAATAATTTGGGTGAATTTTATAATTTCTAGAACTATGGGTTGTACATATATTCAAACTATATATTTATATGTACATTCTTCAAAGGCAGATTCTAACCTTCCACATAACGATTATCAATCCAAAACTTTTTCAAATATTCTATAGTACCATTTAATACTAAGCGGTAAATGTATACTAAATTTACTTAGTACAAAATAATAAATATAATTTTAAATATTATATTATATTATATTTAAATATAATACAAAAAATTTGTTGAAGAAATTTGTTAGAAAATTTGGAAAAATCAAGTAACACTTTCGTCAATTATAAAGTAACCCTACATTATTAAAGAAAGTTGCTAACAGAAATAAGAGTATAATGTTGAAGCTTTAATTTTTGTGTATTACTTCAAAAAAATTTTAACAGGTGTTCAAGTTACAGGTGTTTAAAAATGGGAAATTTTCAGTTTTTGACCCCTTACAGCTCCTAAACGGGGAGTGATAAAAAAAAAATTGACTCATACTTATTTTCAAAGAACTAACTTCTGTCAAAATTTCAAGTTTCCAACTTAAACCGTTTAGAAGATAGGAGGGTTAAAGGATTTTGCAAAATTTGAGTTTCGCATAACGGTAAATTAAGACACCGTATGCCACAAATATATGATTATTGTATATATACTTTTAAAGCTAATAAACGTAGTAATCGTTTCGCGTTTTTTTTCAAAATGAAGATATACCTCATACAACTTGTGCTATAACAATTTAAATATGGAGCTTTTTTGAACTTTTGGGGAGCTGTAGCTCCGTAACGGGTGGGGCTACAAAAAAAAGTTATTAAAAATAAAATTAATATTTTTATGAGATCTATCAGCAGTTAAAATTTCATAGCTCTATTTCAAAAAAAATGTGGGGATCTAAAAGTTAGGTGTTCGAGAGCTACCCTAAGTTTTGGTCCAAACTCACCCAAAAAAAATATTGAACCTACAAATTACACCCAGAATATTTTGTGTAACATTCAAGATTCTAGCTTTCTTAGTTTTTGAGTTAGCGTGCTGACGGGCGGACTGACGAACATGGCTTAATCGACTCAGAATTTGATTCTGATCCGATCCATACCTTTGAAGGTATATCTAGCTCGCTTATTTCGAGGTGTTACAAACGGAGGAGTAATTTTATTATACCCTATCCTATCGTACGGGTATAATAAAGCATGTTGCGATAATCATTGATTTATAATAATACTAGCAGAGTACCCGGCATTGCCCGGAGTATTTGGTTGGCTTTATGAAATAAAAATTTTGATTTGCGTTAATATAATTTAATTAATATAGTTCACGTATTACCATGCATTTAAAGATGCTGATAGTTAATATTTTAATTTTTATTACATTTAATTACATTTAATTAATTTTTTTTTAGCAAATCAAAATTTAAAGAAGAATTAGAAATAATTCGTTTACAAAAAAACTTTAAAGGAATCAGTAATTTATTGTGTATACTATTAGGCCGAAGTGAGTTTTCACAATATGTATATTATTCACTAATACAGAAACATAAAACCACATTTCATAAAAGACCATAATATAATAAATTTTTTTTCGTAAATATTGTCATTTCATGGTTTTATGAATTATCCTTTTCAGCACATATTGAAAAATTTGACTCCGCAAAGTTTCACTCTGTCCGTCCGTCTGTTTACAAACCTTATACACTGTTTAATAAAGAGCAATGAAATATTAGCCATGCATAGGTCTCTTAAAAGAGCAATGTTATAGAAATACTTTTTTATGTAGCCTCACGCTTGCAGCTCCTAGAACACCTACATCTCTTCAAATTTTGAAAGAGCTTCTTTTTAAATGCATACATTTCAAGCTCTGTTTAACATATTTTTATAATATCAAAAGACAGGATTGTTTTTTACCTTTTAAACAATCAGAATTAAAAAATACGTTAACTTTTTCTAATAAGTAATTATGTTTTCAAATTGTTAAATGCTGAAAATATGTGTAAAAACTGTATATAGATAAGAATGTAAGGGTTTCTTAAAAATATATGTACTCAGTGTTGTTTTCTTAAATATAAAAACCTCATGTATTAAGGGTTGTAATTATATATGTACTCATTTTTGATTAAATACTGTACAGAGATGTGAATATGTTTTCTAATTTAATTGATTGTGTTTATAGTATTTTTAAACATACATACATTATACATAAAGTATGTACATATTTCAATGATATTTTTTGCGAAATATGTTATACACATACATCTTAGATAGGTACACCACATGTTAGCAATGCATTCCTGAATGATGACATGATGATTGTCGTATGGAGAAGATTTTTTCTGATTTTTAATAATTGCGAAAATGTTCTTTAAACTTATACTGTGTTATGTTGTTAAAACTTAAACACAGTATTCTTAAAATACTTAATTAAGTTATTTTTATTACTATTGAAAGTTTTATATTGAATATTAAAAACAATATAGACAAAAGTAAAGAGTGTTGGAAATATCTTTTTAAAAATAATAACAGTACAAAAAATTGGACAGAATATTTTTAAAATAGGTACTCGTTTTTGGTAATAGGTACTCAATTGGTAAAACTGTTGAAGCGCGACAAAAAAGAAATTAAAAAACTTCATTGAAGCCGGGTACCAAAACGGGTTAACGGGTGGTAACCAAATCAACTGAGCGAGCTCCTGTGGTAAAGAGCCACACTTTGCAAATTTTGAACTCAATTGGTAAAACCGTTTAAGCGCGACAACAAATAAATTAAAAAACTTCATTGAATCCTGGTGGCTAAACGAGTTAAAGGGTCGTAACCTAATCAACTCAGTGAGCTTCTGTGGTAAAGAGCTACACTTTTATAAACTTTCAACTCAATTGGTCAAACCGTTTAAGCGCGAACACAAAGTAAATTAAAAAACTTCACTGAGCCCTTCACTGGTTCGGCTCTTGGAAGCTTGCGAACGAGTCCCAGAGCAAACGAGTATATCTCCACAACCAACAAAGATAGAACCTTTATTTTTAATACAAGGGTGTTTTGTTATGTTTCCTTTTCTGTAAAATTGGAAACTGACATTTGAAAGAATTTGAACCATGGGTTCGTATTTTGGAAACTTCTGAGAAGAAATATGAAAATAATATAAATAAAAAAAATATATGAAAAAAGAAATTTTATGCAAAATATGGTTTTCACATAACGGTAAATTTAAATAATAAATTTTAAAATATTGCATAATTTTGATATTGCTTTATGTAGATAATAAAATTTTCGGTCTTCTAGCGGTTTTAGATTGCAAAACTATTACGCAGAGCTTGAGATATATACACCTGAAAATGGGGCTTTTTCGCAATTTTGAAGCTGTAACTCTGGAACCCTATATAACTAAAATAAACTTTTAACACACGTTAAAATATATTACTGTAGCTTTAATTTTTATATCTTTTCGAAGTAAAATGTGTACAGGTACCTAAGTTATAGATGTTTAAATATAGCCCTAATAGCTCATAAACAGGGGGTGACCCAAAAAAATTTTCTGAGCAAACTTATACTAATTCTAAAAGTTCTTTCTTGCCTAAAAATTGCAAGCCTCTATCTAAAAGCGTGCCGGAGTTATGAAAGGAGAAAAATCAATCAAAATTTGGTTTTCACATAACGGTAAATTTAAATACTAAATTTAAAAAAATTGTATAATTTTGATACTAATTTATAAAGTTAAAAAAAAAACCTGTCGAATGACGTTTTCCGATAAAAAAAATCTTAAGCAGAACATATATGCATTTAAATATGTATTTAAAAATAGGGCTTTTTCAAAGTTTGAGGGGCTGTAGCTCCGTAATGGATGGGGCTACAAGAAAAAGTTGTTCCAAAAAATTTTTATGAGACCTACCCGTGGTTAAAATTTTTTTTCTTCATTTTTAACGGTGTAGAAGTTTTGTAAATAGACGGACGGATGGACGGACGGACGGACGGACAGAGTGAAACTAATAAGCACATTTTTTCAAAATTTTTTTTGGAAATGTGCTAAAAATATTGGAATATGGTTGCAATTCTTGATGACTAATTTATATGCATAATATTAAAAAAATATATTTAAGACTTAAATGTTAGTTAATATTAGTTATTGTAAAATTTTAGTTGCAGATTCAATATTAATGTACCTACATAGCTATGTATATATGTATTTATGTACACATAAAAATTCTTGTTTGGTGTTTTGTATAATAAAGAAATGAATTTGTTTCCTCTTTTTATTATTTTTTACTTCTAATATTTTTGAAAGGAAAAAAAAAGTCATGTACATAATAAGAGTGTTCACGATTAGGTGTACTTTGACGGTGTAGTCTTGTAGTAGGCGTAGAAGTGTACTTACCCTTGCAAATTTTTTATATGAAAAAAAATCTACAATAGGTGAAAAATCTACAAAAGCCAATAGGTGGTTCTACACCTATCTGAAACCTATCATACTTTATTTGCCATTGTAGTTTTTACTTTTGACGTAAGTTGATGTGAGTTTGTAACAAGAGTTAGGAGGTACATTTTAAATTTAAACTACAAATTTGATACTTTAACTTCAAAATGACGGATTATAATACAGATTCACAGGTAAATATTTTTGAGCTTGTATAAAAATAATATAATTATTAATAATACTTATATAAAAAATTTTATATATAAAAATAAATGAAATGTAAAAATATTTATACATATAAAAATATAAATATTTCTATTTTGATTTCACGTTATATAAAAAGTTTTTAAAAATATTTTGTTAAGTTTTTTTAATTTTTTGAAATTTAAATCTGTATGACACAAAAAAAAAATTTTTTATATAAGGTTATAAAAATATTTAATTTATAAGGATATACAACCGCTGAAAAAAACGATAAAAGTCCAAATACCCCAAAAGAAATTGAGTGAGAAAGAATTGCTTGATATCATCGAATTAAAAAAAAGTTCTCGGATTTCCTTTCTTCGCAAATTTTACAAATTCTACTTACCTATTTTTTTGTAATTTAAAATGACTTCATTTAACTCTTCCACTTCTATTAAAAATTGCTTTTTGCTTTTTCTCATATTATATAAATTAAAACTTGTATAAAAAATTAAATTTGTATCAAAAATGTCGGAATATGTGTCAAAAATAAAAAAAATTATATTTGACAAATGTCAAAAGAAACTACACCTAGTACAAGACTAAAAGTACAAGGGTGCGTTCACGAATTAGTTGAACTACACTTCTACGCCTACTACACTTCTACATCTAATCGTGAATACCCTTAATATATGTACATATTCGTATGTATATGGGGGTATGTATGAATGTACATAATATTTTAAAGATTATTTCATTGCCTATTATTGTTATTGAATAAAAAAAAGTTATTAATTTATTATATATTTATTATATATTTTGCTTTCATATATGTATGTATCTAAAAAATTAATGAAATTTCCAGTGCAATAGCGGTCGGTTCTGTGGTGGCCATAGCTGATTTGTTTTTCTTATTCTTGTAATAACACTAAAAAAACAGATAGAAAGATAATTTTTTCTTCTACGAAAAACACCAAAATTTTAATTATATGATAACTTATTTTCCTTAAAATTAAATATACATACTTACAATGTATGTATAAAAAATTCAATATGAAATTAAATTTTGATACGTGCATTATCCTACCTTTTTTAAAAAATTTTAAAAAATTTTTTAAAAAAAGTAGTAAAGAAAAAAGAGCTTTCAAAATCGAGTTAAGAAATCCTAGAAAAAATTAGAAAATGCATTTAATGAAAAATATAGTTAAAAAATCAAGTTGAAACTTGAATTTTTGATAAGTATATCATAGAAAAAATTCTAAATTTTATTTTAATAATGTATAAATTTAAGTACATTTTGGGTAATATTTCATATTTAAAAGTTGTAAATAAAAATTGCTAAAATTTCATTATTTTCTATTTTCTAAAAAAAAAAAATAAAAAAAAAACAAATCTGTCAAAATTCCCTCAATTTTCACAATACTTATTTAAATTTTGCACAAATCACTCTTAGATATCTTGTTCCGGTCTTAATAGTTTATGTAGTCTATGAGCAATTTAATTAATATGTTATTTTTTGTCCACGGCTAACAATTTTACTTGCCTTTTATTTCATAGATCCATTTGGATAAATTAGGATTATATTGTGAAAGAAGCTTCTAAAATGGCATTTTCTGTGGTCATATTTTTGCTATTTTTTAGGAAAAATATTCATTTCTATCAATTTTGGCTAGTTTTCATTATGAAATATTTACGCAAGTAAGCCAAATTTTATATTAAAATAAAATTTCGAATTTTTTATGATATGATATGATATGATATGATATGATGATATGTTATCGTACGATAAGTATTGGGTATAAAAAAATTACTCCTCCGTTTTTTTTGGTTGAGATCGGAGCAAAACTTTGGTTGGCTCTCGAACAACTAACTTTTTCATCTCCACATTTTCCATACAAATATTTTAATTTTGCATTCAATTTCTGAATAACGAGAATTTATATGAATTTTTTTGGTTTTTTTTTTGTTTACTTTGTGGTTTTAGCTTTTGCAACTATCAATAATAACAAGGTAGAATGTAAACCAACGGTTTTTAAAAGCGCACATTTCCAAAACTCAATACAAACTGTTTAGGATTGTGACTTGCACAAAAATTTGAAAATTTCATGTAATAAGAAAAACGTGAAAATAGGGGATTTTTGAAATTTTGAGGGGCCGTAAGTCCGGAATCCTATATAACTAAGAAAAACCGTTAACACACGTAAAAATATGTTATTAAACCTTTAATTTTCATGTCTTGCCGAAGAAAATTTTTTACAGGTGTCTAAAAATATCAAATTTTCAATTTTTGAGGCGTAATAACTCTTAAAGACGAGGTGCTACCAAAAAATTTTCTGAGGAAACTTATACTAATTCAAAAAGTTCTTTCTTGTCTCAAAATTTCCGGTTCCTATCTAAAGGAGTGCCGGAGTTATGAAAAAAGAAATTTCATGCAAAATGTGGTTTTCACATAATGGTAAATTTAAATAGTAAATTACAAAATATTACATAATTTTGATATTGTTTTATATAGATAATAAAATTTTCGATCTTCTGGCGGTTTTAGATTGCAAAACTATTACGCAGAGCCTGAGATATATACATGGGGGCTTTTTAGCAATTTTGAAGAGCTACAACTTTGGAACCCTTTATAACTAAAATAAACTTTTAACACACGTAAAAATATAGTACTGTAGCTTTAATTTTTATATCTTGCAGAAGTAAAATATGTACAGGTTCCTAAGTTACAGGTATTTAAAAATAGCAAATTTCAATTTTTGAGCCCTAATAGCTCATAAACAGGGGGTGGTCCAAAAAATTTTCTGAGGAAACTTGTACTAATTCTAAAAGTTCTTTCTTGCCTCAAAATTTCAAGTCTCTATCTAAAAGCGTGCCGGAGTTATGAAAGTAGAAAAATCAAGCAAAATTAGGTTTTCACATAACGGTAAATTTAAATACTAAATTTAAAAAATTGTATAATTTTGATATTAATTTACAAAGGTAAAAAAATACCTGTCGAATAACGTTTTCAGATTGAAAAAATCTTAAGCAGAACATAAGATATATATATGCATTTAAAAATAGGGCTTTTTCAAAGTTTGAGTGGCTGTAGCTCCGTAATGGATGGGGCTACATGAAAAAGTTGTTCCACAAAATTATTTTTTTTATGAGACCTACCCATGGTTAAAATTTTTCTTCTCTATCTTTAACCTTGTAGAAGTTTTGTAAACAGACGGACAGACGGACGGACGGACGGACGGAAGGACAGAGTGAAACTATTAAGCACATTTTTTCAAATTTTTTTTTTGAAATGTGCTAAAAATGGTTGAGGATGAAAACTTATTTATATTATGATATTAGTGTATATGCATATTATCAAACGATGTCGCACATAAACGAAAAAAACGAGGAAGAATACAGTTGCCTTTGTCAACTCTTAGATACCCGTACGAACCGTTAGTATGTTCACAGCCTGTCACTCTGTTTACAATATTATTTTTTTAATATTTTAGTATTTTAAAATAATTTGGGTGAATTTTATAATTTCTAGAACTATGGGTTGTACATATATTCAAACTATATATTTATATGTACATTCTTCAAAGGCAGATTCTAACCTTCCACATAACGATTATCAATCCAAAACTTTTTCAAATATTCTATAGTACCATTTAATACTAAGCGGTAAATGTATATTAAATTTACTTAGTACAAAATAATAAATATAATTTTAAATATTATGTTATATTATATTTAAATATTCCATTGACAGAATAATTTTTTATAAGTACAATAAAATACATATATGTATGTAAATACGGCGCTATATAATATACATATATACTCTTATCATTCATTCACTAGTGACATATACGATATGTAAATAAACATGATATTATATAAGTATGTATATATATCAATATCATATAAATAAAAATTCTTCAAGTAACTGTTATGTTGTTTATTTATTTACATTTTTTTGTACTACGCATTATATCCTCAACAATTTCAAATTATCGAGTAAAACAAATGCAAAAAATTTGTTGAAGAAATTTGTTAGAAAATTTGGAAAAATCAAGTAACACTTTCGTCAATTATAAAGTAACCCTACATTATTAAAGAAAGTTGTTAACAGAAATAAGAGTATAATGTTGAAGCTTTAATTTTTGTGTATTACTTCAAAAAAATTTTAACAGGTGTTCAAGTTACAGGTGTTTAAAAATGACAAATTTTCAGTTTTTGACCCCTTACAGCTCCTAAACGGGGGGTGATAAAAAAAAAATTTTTGAAATGACTCATACTTATTTTCAAAGAACTAACTTCTGTCAAAATTTCAAGTTTCCAACTTAAACCGTTTAGAAGATAGAAGGGTTAAAGGATTTTGCAAAATTTGAGTTTCGCATAACGGTAAATTAAGACACCGTATGCCACAAATATATGATTATTGTATATATACTTTTAAAGCTAATAAACGTAGTAATCCTTTCGCGTTTTTTTTCAAAATGAAGATATACCTCATACAACTTGTGCTATAACAATTTAAATATAGAGCTTTTTTGAACTTTTGGGGAGCTGTAGCTCCGTAACGGGTGGGGCTACAAAAAAAAGTTATTTAAAATAAAATTAATATTTTTATGACATCTATCAGCAGTTAAAATTTCATAGCTCTATTTCAAAAAAAATGTGGGGATCTAAAAGTTAGGTGTTCGAGAGCTACCCTAAGTTTTGGTCCAAACTCACCCAAAAAAAATAGGGAATCTACAAATTACTCCCAGAATATTTTGTGTAACATTCAAGATTCTAGCTTTCTTAGTTTTTGAGTTAGCGTGCTGACGGACGGGCGGACTGACGAACATGGCTTAATCGACTCAGAATTTGATTCTGATCCGATCCATACCTTTGAAGGTATATCTAGCTCGCTTATTTCGAGGTGTTACAAACGGAGCAGTAATTTTATTATACCCGATCCTATCGTACGGGTATAGTAAAGCATGTTGCGATAATCATTGATTTATAATAATACTAGCAGAGTACCCGGCATTGCCCGGAGTATTTGGTTGGCTTTATGAAATAAAAATTTTGATTTGCGTTAATATAATTTAATTAATATAGTTCACGTATTACCATGCATTTAAAGATGCTGATAGTTAATATTTTAATTTTTATTACATTTAATTACATTTAATTAATTTTTTTTTAGCAAATCAAAATTTAAAGAAGAATTAGAAATAATTCGTTTACAAAAAAACTTTAAAGGAATCAGTAATTTATTGTGTATACTATTAGGCCGAAGTGAGTTTTCACAATATGTATATTATTCACTAATACAGAAACATAAAACCACATTTCATAAAAGACCATAATATAATAAATTTTTTTTCGTAAATATTGTCATTTCATGGTTTTATGAATTATCCTTTTCAGCACATATTGAAAAATTTGACTCCGCAAAGTTTCACTCTGTCCGTCCGTCTGTTTACAAACCTTATACACTGTTTAATAAAGAGCAATGAAATATTAGCCATGCATAGGTCTCTTAAAAGAGCAATGTTATAGAAATACTTTTTTATGTAGCCTCACGCTTGCAGCTCCTAGAACACCTACATCTCTTCAAATTTTGAAAGAGCTTCTTTTTAAATGCATACATTTCAAGCTCTGTTTAACATATTTTTATAATATCAAAAGACAGGATTGTTTTTTACCTTTTAAATCAATCAGAATTAAAAAATACGTTAACTTTTTCTAATAAGTAATTATGTTTTCAAATTGTTAAATGCTGAAAATATGTGTAAAAACTGTATATAGATAAGAATGTAAGGGTTTCTTAAAAATATATGTACTCAGTGTTGTTTTCTTAAATATAAAAACCTCATGTATTAAGGGTTGTAATTATATATGTACTCATTTTTGATTAAATACTGTACAGAGATGTGAATATGTTTTCTAATTTAATTGATTGTGTTTATAGTATTTTTAAACATACATGCATTATACATAAAATATGTACATATTTCAATGATATTTTTTGCGAAATATGTTATACACATACATCTTAGATAGGTACACCACATGTTAGCAATGCATTCCTGAATGATGACATGATGATTGTCGTATGGAGAAGATTTTTTCTGTTTTTTAATAATTGCGAAAATGTTCTTAAAACTTATACTGTGTTATGTTGTTAAAACTTAAACACAGTATTCTTAAAATACTTAATTAAGTTATTTTTATTACTATTGAAAGTTTTAAATGGAATATTAAAAACAATATAGACAAAAGTAAAGCGTGTTGAAAATATCTTTTTAAAAATAATAACAGTACAAAAAATTGGACAGAATATGTTTAAAATAGGTACTAGTTTTTGGTAATAGGTACTCAATTGGTAAAACTGAAGCGCGACAAAAAAGAAATTAAAAAACTTCATTGAAGCCGGGTACCAAAACGGGTTAACGGGTGGTAACCAAATCAACTGAGCGAGCTCCTGTGGTAAAGAGCCACACTTTGCAAATTTTGAACTCAATTGGTAAAACCGTTTAAGCGCGACAACAAATAAATTAAAAAACTTCATTGAATCCTGGTGGCTAAACGAGTTAATGGGTCGTAACCTAATCAACTCAGTGAGCTTCTGTGGTAAAGAGCTACACTTTGTTAAATTTTCAACTCAAATTGGTCAAACCGTTTAAGCGCGACAACAAAGAAATTCAAAAGCTTCATTAGGCCTTGGTGTCGAAACGGGTTAATGTATCGTAACCATTTCAACTGAGTGTGCTTCTGCGATGAAGAGCTACACTTTTATAAACTTTCAACTCAATTGGTCAAACCGTTTAAGCGCGAACACAGTAAATTAAAAAACTTCACTGAGCCCTGGTGCCGAAACGGATTAATGGATCGTAATCAAGTCAACTGAGTGATGTTCTGGGGTGAAAAGCCACACTTTTGTAAATTTTCAACTCAATTGGTAAAACCGCTTAAGCGCGACAACAAATAAATTAAAAAACTTCATTGAGCCCTGGTGCCTAAACGGGTTAATGGATCGTAATCAAATCAACTCAGTGAGCTTCTGTGGTAAAGAGCTACACTTTTGTAAACTTTCAACTCAATTGGTCAAACTGTTTAAGCGCGAACACAAAGTAAATTAAAAAACTTCACTGAGCCTTGGTGCCAAAAGGGGTTAATGGATCGTAACAAAACTAACCTAGTGAGCTTTTCTGCTAAAGAGCAACAATTTTGCGAATTTTCAAATCAATTGATTAAACCGTTTAAGTAGGACAACAAAAAAATTGAATGAACTTTGTTCGGCTCTCGTGCCCAAACGGGTTACCAGAACTTCATAAAAATGTGTTACAGTTTTTTTTTCAGACCAGAAAACCACCATAAAAAATTGGAAATAAATCGGAAAGAAATTTTTTTTTGGAAGCCCGCTGGGCAGAATCCGGTTAATATCTTGCATCCATATTTTTCGACACACCCGGAAAGCCAACGTTTCGAAACGAAAGAACGTTTGTGCACAATTTCAACGCAATCGGTCAAACCGTTTAGGCAGGACAACGAAAAACGAAAAAGCTTTAAAAGGCGCTCTGGCCGCAATGGGTGAACCAAATGAACCAAAACGTGATATAGCCTATAACTCCTTCCGGGGTCGTAGAAATATTTTTGCAAAATTTGGTTGCAATTGGACTGGTGGTTTTTACGTGAATCCGGCCCAAACAAACAAACAAACAGAATTTCTCCTTCCTTATATATTTCGCCTTCCTTCTTCCTTATATATTAGATGTGCCTATTTTTATACCCTACACCTAAAGTATAGTGTATATTAACTTTGGTATGGAGTTTGTAACCACCAAAAGGAAACGAGTTAGATGTGGACATGTATATATATTCTGAATCAGAATCACTTCCTGAGTGGATTTAACGATGTCCGTCCGTTCGTCCGTTCGTACGATAACTCAAAAACTAGTAAAGCTATCTTGATGAAATTTATATAGTAGGTTACTAATTACGAATGGAAGGCTAAGTTCGAAACTGGACAAAATCGGTGCATGGGTTCGGTCCAAAACCACTGGACAAAATCGGTCCAAAATCAACAAAGATAGAACCTTTAAATTTTTTACAATGATGCTCCTTCCCGTTTGATTTATGTCTCTGAAATTTGAGAGGATTTGGTCTATGGGTTCGAATTTTAGAGGCTTCCGAAAGAGCCCCAGAGCAAACAAGATTATCTCCAAAACCAACAAAGATGATACCTTTAAATTCTTTACAATGATGTTTCTTCCCTTTTGATTTATGTCTCTGAAATTTAAGAGGATTTGGTCTATGGGTTTGGATTTGGGAAGCTTCCGAACGAGCCCCAGGGCAAATAAGATTATCTCCCAAACCAACAAAGATATAATCTTTAAATTTGGCAAAATGGTGTTCTTTCATGTTTGATTTAAGTCTCTGAAATGTGAGAGGATTTGTTCCATGGGTTCAGATTTTGGAAGCTTTTGAACGAGACCCAGAGCAAACGAGATTAATCACCAAAACCAACAAAGATGATACCTTTAAATTCTTTACAATGATGTTTCTTCCCTTTTGATTTATGTCTCTGAAATTTAAGAGGATTTGGTCTATGGGTTTGGATTTGGGTAGTTTCCGAACGAGCCCCAGAGCAAATGAGATTATCTCCAAAACCAACAAAGATATAACCTTTAAATTTGGCAGAATGGTGTTCTTTCATGTTTGATTTAAGTCTGTGAATTGTGAGAGGATTTGTTCCATGGGTTCGGATTTTGGAAGCTTTTGAACGAGACCCAGAGCAAACGAGATTAATCTCCAAAACCAACAAAGATAAAATCTTTGAATTTGGTACAGTGGTGTTCTTTTGTGTTTTATTCATGTTTCTGAAATTTGGGAAGATTTCGTTCATGGGTGCGGCTCTTGGAAGCTTGCGAACGAGTGCCAGAGCAAACGAGTATATCTCCACAACCAACAAAGATAGAACTTTTATTTTTAATACGAGGGTGTTTTGTTATGTTTTTTACTTTTCTGTAAAATTGGAAACTGACATTTGAAAGAAATTGAACCATGGGTTCGTATTTTAGAAACTTCCGAACGAGCACAAGAGCAAATGAGCATATCTCCAAAACCAACCAAAGTAGAACCTTTAAATTTTTAAATTTAGTACAATGGTGTTCTGGCATGTTTTCTTTTTGTCTCTGAGATGGATTTGATGAATTGGAGTGGCAATTCGGGTACCTGACGCATGTCTCCCAAGGAATAACAAGCATATCTTCGAAATTAATTATGATAGAAACTTGAAATTTTTTACATGGTTGTCAAACATATTTCAAGAGGATGCCTCTTTTACGTTCCTGAAATTCGAGTTGAATAAGACAGAAAAGGGAAGAAGTTCAAGATTTTTAATTTAATTCGAATTATTCACCTGTAGGGTTATAATAAGTCGGTTGCATCGACTTACTGTTACATTTACTTGTTATATAGTAATAAAGTAGCAATATTTTATTTATTTTTATTTCAATATCAACATATAAACTATGTTAATTTATTTTAAATATTTCTGATCTTGTTTTTCTATAAAGTATTTACTTTACATTTGTGTATGCACTCTCAGAATAGATTTAAATGATACACATATATAGTTAAAAATTTAAGTTTTTTGAATGATATCCTTTTTTTAATGAAATTTTATAGAGTATTTAGGTAAATGTAAATAAATATTTAATATGTTAAATTAAAATTGCGTTTTTGGACAGATGGTATAAAATTCAATTTCAAGCTTTGAACATCAGTAACTACATATTTTTTACGACTTTTCTACTATAAAAGCTATATACATAATATTAATAATAAAACATAAACAACAAATTTCATATTTACATTACAGTAGTATGGTACCTACGATTGTCGGTAGTATTAACAAAACGTACAGAACAGAATAACAAAAAAAAAACACAAAATTATAAGAAACATTCTTACTTACTCTCTTTAAAATTTTGTATTTTTTTTCCCCCCTCTAGTCTCGATTCGACCTCAATGGCTCAAATATTCTTTGGCTATGTGTATGTGATGGACCTTAACGTATGCATGTATAAAGAAAAAATTTAAAAATTGATAAAAATCATCATTTATCACAATATGTATTGAAATTTTAAATAATGATGAGTGATATTGATCTGATATTAATAATCAATATGTATCTAAGTATGTACTTATGTATGTACTTATGTATAACCAGCAGAGTCTCTTTAAATTCAAATATATAATTGTTTGGTTTTGTACTTTTCTATTAAATTGTTGCATGGTTATGTATGAATGTTTGTATATTATTTGAAGCGAATAGAAAACTTTTCTAATTGTATTCTTTTTTTATTTCAATTTCTGCTGATATACATAAGTACTTAAATTTTAGTATACAGCAGTTCTTACAACCAAAATTAAATTAGAACAATTTTTTATTTTCAAATATTTTGTATGTCAATTTTATGCAGGGTTACCATTTGTACAATTGTGGTAATATTTGTATGGTTTTCTCGCCCTCTGTACCATGTACAATTTTTATCAAGGATTGTACGCCAAATATACGGTCTTTTCAGATTTTAAATTTTTTACATTAGGGCAAGGTAAACCGAACAACGGCAATATTGTTACAGACAACCTGGCCTATAAAAAAATATAACTGAATTTTGCTCTAAAACTTTGTTTGTGCATTTTACGAATATTTTACGAATTTTTTAAAACATTTATTTCGAACTCGATAAATAAATAGACATAATAGTACTTACTCACAGTACAAAATAATCTAAATATACGTACACCAACTTCAGACTCTTTATACAATTTAATTCTGTTTTGGCGTTATTATACCCGTATGAACTATGTTCAAGGGTATAAAAATTTGCCTTTACGTTTATGACACCTTAAAGGAGTCGAGCTAGATATAGTGTCAAAGGTATGGATCGGCTCAGAATTGAATTCTGAGTCGATTAAGCCATGTAGGTCCGTCCGTCTGCACGATAACTCAAAAAATAAAGGAGCTAGGAGGCTGAAATTTTTTTTACGTCACTTTTGCAAAATTGTTAGTTTTGCTATTTAAATCTAGCCTTGCCGGCTGCCGGCTGCCGGCCTTGAGTAGCTGCCATACAACTTCTTTCTTTAAATGAAAATAACTCAGTATCTATTTAAGCTAGGTATCTGTTATTTTGCAAATAATGATCAAGTTTTATGGTAACAACTTCTGTAAAATTTGGTTTTGATAGTATGACAGGTTCGGGTAGCTGCCATACAACTTCGCTTTTTAAATGAAAATAACTCAGTGTCCGTCCGCACGATAACTCAAAAAATAAAGGAGCCAGGAGGCTGAAATTTTTGTTACATCACTTTTTCGAGTAGATGCCATACAACTTCTTTCTTTATATAGAAATAACTCAGTATCTATTCAAGCTAGGTTTCTGAAGTTTTGCAAATCGAGATCAAGTTTTATGGCAACAACTTCGGTAAAATTTGGTTGTGGTAGTGCGGAGGTTTCCGGTAGCTGCCATACAACTTCTCCTTTTAAATGAGAATAATTCAGTGTTTATTGAAGCTAGGAATCTGAAATTTAGTAAAGAAGTGTCGAGTTAAATGCCAAAAACTATTGTACAATTTGATTGGTCTAAAGCAGCCGGTTCAGGCTTCTTGCATTTATTGGAACTTAATGAAGCTAGGCGCACAACTCCACAATTAACATAAATATATCTCTGTAGTTAACGTCGGTACTAAAACATGTGAATGTTTTTAAAAGATGATCAAGTTTTATAAAAGCAGGATATATTACGTTCATACGGGTATCCTAGAGTTGACACATTCTACTCTACTGCACTCTTCCTCGTTTTAAAAATAATTTCAGTTAGTGTTTTTACGAATTTGATTTTGCTTTCTGATTTTTTATGGATTGTACTTTTTCCATAAATTCTATTTTGCTAAACTGCAACTATCTATTATATGAATTGGGATTCAACATAGAATTTGACTACACATTAACAGGGGCCCCAAGTAATAGGTATAATATTATTTATTTATTGTTAAGAAAGAAAAGACTAAAGTTGATTTTAGAAGGGAAAAAGTTAATGGAAAACCTTAAAATATGTTTTAAATTTAAAATATAAATTTTCCAATTGGCATAAAAAACCTCTATTTTGTTTATTACCTACTTAAATAACAAATTCATTCAAGTCAAGAATTCATTTAAGTACAGGTAGGTACATACATAAGTAACTAAAATAAACAAATTTACTGTTACAAAGAAAAAGTTAAGAAGTTAACAACCCAAATAGTATAAAACAAAACAAATAACAAATATTAAACAAAAAAATAAAAATAAATTATAAAAAAACATAATAGTAACATAAACAATTCAGACTATATAAAAAAATATTTAAAACTACAATAATTAAAATTTATTAAAATAGAAGCTTAAACTTTAAATATGATTATTAAAACTGACTTCTGACATACAAAGGCACCACAACTATTATGCTCGTTAATAGATATATCATGAAAAGAAAGATTAATAAATAATAGTATTTTTAGTAACAGAATAATTAAAGCAAAAACAATGTATTATAATACGGATAAATAATAAATAAATAAAAATTGCCAATTTTAGCTTGTCAAAACTTCCAATTTAGGATGTTTGGTTCTTGCAGCTTTTGGTATTGTCCAACTATAGTGTTTTCTGAGTAAGATTAGAATTAAAAAATCAAGAATTTTAATTTTACGTTTGTAACAGGCCCCCTCTTTTTTTAAAAACATGTTTCATTCTCTTTTTCTGTGGCCAGGATACAATGTTCAATTATTATGTTTTTAATAAATCTAATTTCTTTTTTGGTCTTAAAGGAGTGATGAAAAATTAAACTATGTAATTTGCAAATTTTAAAAATTAAGTCATACGGAGCCAACCAACTTTCAAATTCTCAGAATAATTTTTGGCAAAAATTAGAAGTTCTGAGCGGCAAGTAAGAACTTTATCTTTCTTTTTCATTACGTCAGAACATTCAACACAATTTATTTTAGAGAGAACTTTAAAAATTACATAGCCAATAAAATTTCTCATTGAAGGTAATTCAGTGGCAATATTCAAATTACTTGTAACTTCTTCAAAAATTTGATAATGGTTTGAATCTATTTCTCGTAACATGTTTTGAATATCATTATCTGAATCTGCGTTCTAAATTTGTAACTTTTTCATAAGTATGTTCTTGTATATTTATTTCAAGAATGGGTTCATTGTCTTCTTCCCAATTACTCGTTTTACTAAATTGAAATAAATTTGAAGAAATTATTTTTGCTAATAAAAAATTAATCTCGTATAGAGAAATAATCTCGTATGAAAATAAATTTTCAACCAAATCTTGATTTAAACGTTTTGTAAGTAGGAAGTTCACGTCAGAATTACTACTAAATACATTTTCACTGAATTGAAGAGTTCCATTTAAGGTTTGCTGCATTCCTTTCAAACAATAAATCTTAGTTTTCTTTTTCACAGAAATTTTTTTGAAATAAGTCAAGAATTCTTTAATGTAATTTTGGATTTTCTTCGCACCAGAATCGACAGTTTTGTTTATTTACCGGACCACTCATGTGAAAGTGAACCGCATCGGAGAAGATGATTTTCTTAAAAAAATCGTCATCGTTTTCAAGTTGTTCCAAGACAAAATCGGCATTCACGAAAATCATTCACAACGTTTACGGTTGTCGAATGGCTTCAATTCTTGAATGGTAACAATTTTATACGGATGCAAGCCCAAATCCTTTCAAATCCGCCCAGTTGTGATTTGAGACAGTCCCAATTCTTGAGAACGTTTTGGAATCGACAAATTGGGATTTGTAGCAACACATGCCTGAAAGGCAGCAATATTTTCATTACTTCGAGCGGTTCTTTGTCTGAAGCATTACTGAATACAATGAAAAAACTAGCCCTAGGGTGACCCATTTGAGACTTCACCGATCATTTATATACTGAAAACGAGGAAGAATACAGTTGACTTTGTCAACTCTTAGATACCCGTACGAACCGTTAGTATGTTCACAACCTGTCACTCTGTTTACAATATTATTTTTTTAATATTTTAGTATTTTAAAATAATTTGGGTGAATTTTATAATTTCTAGTAATATGGGTTGTACATATATTCAAACTATATATTTATATGTACATTCTTCAAAAGCAGATTCTAACCTTCCACATAACGATTATCAATCCAAAACTTTTTCAAATATTCTATAGTACCATTTAATACTAAGCGGTAAATGTATATTAAATTTACTAAGTACAAAACAGTAAATATAATTTTAAATATTATATTATATTATATTTAAATATTCCATTGACAGAATAATTTCTATAAGTACAATAAAATACATATATGTATGTAAATACGGCACTATATAATATACATATATACTCTTATCATTCACTCACTAGTGGCATATACGATATGTAAATAAACATGATATTATATAAGTATGTGTATCAATATCATATAAATAAAAATTCTTCAAGCAACCGTTATGTTGTTTATTTATTTACATTTTTTTGTACTACGCATTATAGCCTCAACAATTTCAAATTATCGAGTAAAACATATGCAAAAAATTTGTTGAAGAAATTTGTTAGAAAATTTGAAAAAATCAAGTAAGACTTTCGTCAATTATAAAGTAACCCTATATTATTAAAGATTTAATATAGGGTTACTTATAAATGTATGTTAACAGAAATAAGAGTATAATGTTGAAGCTTTAATTTTTGTGTATTACTTCAAAAAAATTTTAACAGGTGTTCAAGTTACAGGTGTTTAAAAATAGGAAATTTTCAGTTTTTGACCCCTTACAGCTCCTAAACAGAGGTGATACAAAAAAAATTTCTGAAATGACTCATACTTATTTTCAAAGGTCTAACTTCTGTCAAAATTTCAAATTTTAAACCGTTTAGAAGATAGAAGGGTTAAAGGATTTTGCAAAATTTGAGTTTCGCATAACGGTAAATTAAGACACCGTATGCTACAAATATATATTTATTGTATATATACTTTTAAAGCTAATAAAAGTAGTAATTGTTTGACGTTTTCAAAATGAAGATATACTTTATACAACTTGTGCTATAACAATTTAAATATAGAGCTTTTTTGAACCTTTGGGGCTCCGTAACGGGTGGGGCTAGAAAAAAAAGTTATTAAAAATAAAATTAATATTTTTATGAGATCTATCAGCAGTTAAAATTTCATAGCTGTATTTCAAAAAACATGTGGGGATCTAAAAGTTAGGTGTTCGAGAGCTACCCTAAGTTTTGGTCCAAACTCAACCAAAAAAAATAGGAAACCTACAAATTACTCCCAGAATATTTTGTGTAAATTTCAAGATTCTAGCTTTCTTAGTTTTTGAGTTAGCGTGCTGACGGACGGAGGGACGGACGGACATGGCTCAAAAGTCTTAGAATTTTAACTATTTTTACCTATAATTTAACTCAGTTACAGGTGTCTAAAAATAGCTAATTTTCAACTTGAGCCCTAGTACCTTTTAAACTGGGGGTGGTATAAAAAAATTTTGTGAGGAAACTTATACTAATTTTAAAAGTTATTTCTAAGCTCAAAATTTCAAGTCCCTATCTAAAAGCGTTCCGGAGTTATGAAGAAAGAAAAATCATGCAAAATTTGGTTATCACATAACGGTAAATTTAAATACTAATTAGAAAAAATTGTATAATTTTGATATCTCTTTATATATGTATATAAAAATTACGTGTGTGTTTGTAACACTAAAACTCAAGAACGAATGAACCAAATTTAATAAAATTTTACATATATGATGTTTGAGTCATAAGAATGGTTTTAGTTTATGTTTTGTACTCTGTCTGTCTGTCTGTTAGTCTGTCCGTCTGTATCTTATGTAACGTTTAAAATAAAGCAATGCATGTTTTACTAGTGATAGGTGTTGGACAGACATCAATTTTGTGATACAACTTTTTCTGTGGTCCCACCCGTTACGTAGCTACAGCCCCGGAAGTTCGAAAAAGCCATATATTTAAATTGTTATAACACAAGTTCTATAATATATATCATCAATCTGGAAACGCCAAACGACAGCTAATTATATAAGTTTTATAAATATATATAAAATAAATATTTCAAACAGAAGATACGACATCAATAGTGACCATGAATTACTAACAGGCGACTTCAAGCTAAAATTAAAAATGCACCGAACAAAAAGCCAATATGTCCACACAGAACACCGAAACACCGAAATTAAAGCCAATATGTCCACCAACATTAGAGAAACAATTCATCCAAATGCACAATGGGAAGATCTTGTTGGAAACATTAATCAGATCAAAGAGCAATTGTTCGGCACAGAAAAGAAGATAACTTAAGTAGCGTAATTATAGCAGAGTTATAAGAGCGATGTCAACAGAATAAAAACATGGCAAAACAAATAAAGAAAGCTGCTAGAAGAGATAAACGTAAATACTTTGATAAACTTGCAACAAATGCGGAAAGAGCTGCCAACCAAAACAACCCAAAGGAATTAAAGCTACAAATACAAGGTTTATTAGTATAACTACAAATACCTACCGAATATTATTACTACAAATAATACCGAATACCGAATATATATTATAACTACAAATAATACCGAATTATATTATAACTACAAATAATACCGACATTAAACCTACATACAAATAGGTAAAATTTGCCATTCTATACACGCTAAACAAATCAATCAAAGATCGAAATGGCATCCCACTCTCAAACACAGATGCTCAACTTCAGAGATGAAAAAACATTTCCAGACTAACAACATAACAGCAAACAGATTAGATGTTCCCCATAATACAGAACAAGACATCCAAATTGAACCGCCAAGTTTACTCGAAATCAAAGGGATCATAATGACGCTAAAACGGGTGAACTCCCATCTGAAATCTTACAAGTAAATCTGCAGACTTTCACTATTCACTCCTATTGTTCACCATTGTAATAGACGAGGTCATGGAAAAGGCAGGCTCTTCTGGAAAAGGAACCAGACGATATCTGTCATGGAGCCTGGAGAAGTTAAACTATGCCGATGACATAGATTCTGCGACATTCAACACAAGGTAGATCAACTATACCAAGCAGCATGGAAAGTGGTCTAGATATTAACACAGAAAAAAACAAAGCCATGAGAGTACATAACACTAGCACAAAATCCATCATAATAAATAGCAATATAGTCGAATATGGCGATAACTTCTCCTACCTAGGAAACATAATCACAACAAATGAAGGTACAGAAGAGGACGTGGATAACAAACTACGGAAAGCCAGAGCTGACTTTGGTAAACTAAGTTCAATATGGATATAAATAAGTAAGTTCAAATGGACAAATAACAAAAAAAACCAAAATCAGAATATTCCAGGCATGTGTAATGTCTGCGCTTCTGTATAGTAGCGAAACTTGGATGACTACTAACAACTTTAAGCAGAAACTCTAAGTATTTGCGAACAAGTGTCAAAGAAGGATATGCACAATATATCATACCATCAGTAACAAGGACTTATGGAAATTAACACGCGAAGAATAATAATGAACCAAATCAAACGCCGAAACTGGAGATGGATAGGCCACACCTTTAGGTAACATCACTAATAACCTAGACCGAGGCCAGTAGGCAACTTGATGCGCTATATCCCACGAGGAGTAAGAGGAAAAAAAAAATTTATATATATAAAGATTTAATAAACACAAATCTGGGATTCCTTTCGTTTCCGTGTTCTTGAGGCATTATTATTTCAGAATTCTTGAGGGTTTGAAATTAGGTGCTTGTGAAAATTTTACGGTTACGAAAGAAGGCGGTTACAATGTAGCGTGCAATGACGTCGAAAGTGAGCTAAGTCATGTTGAGTACTAAGCTCTTTAGGGCCAGCTTTATTTTCTTGCTATAGAAGCCCTTTAACAGTCTTATTCGAGGCTTTACCGAGAAAAGACGTATTAAACTAGCGATCGCGGAATTTGTTATTTGTTAATTCGCAAAAGTAAATAATACCGGCAAAAATATATTTTTATTTTTATTTTACGCGCAAGAAACGATTTAATTCTTTTCTTACTTTAAAAAAAACAAATTATTTTTATTTTATAATAAAACTTTATTTTAGCTTTTATTAAACAAAGAAAATAGAATTAATCTCTACTGTTAACTTTTATTAACTGACTTTCTAATTGCTAATTAATTTTTAATTAACTACCTGAATTGCTAAATTTGCTGATGAAAGTAAAAACTGTTATTTCGTATAAAATATCACTTTTGTTAAAAAAGTAATATTTTATGTGGATCGTTTAACCTTCGATCGTTCATCGACTTTATTTCATAATTATGCATTTCGATTTTGTCTGGAGGTGTCGGATTGCATATTATGTTGTCGGCATTTTTATATTTAGATGTTACAGAATATGGTAACGTAACTCTTCCTTCGTTAAAATTAAGATTCTCCTGAATCGTTTTAATGGTTTTTACTTTCATTTTACAATATAATAGAATACTTACAATAATTATTAATATTAAGTTTATTATTATAACTAAAGTAATTCCTGAATAAACAAATTTTTTATGGAACCTTAGTTCTTCAATTTCTTCTATATTTTTTGTTGTTTTAATTACAATGTCACTTAAAGTTAAAGAATTATTTTCAGACTTATAGTCTAAATTAGGAATTACATATTTATTTTTTATTTCTTTGATATTATTATAATATGTCTTATTATCTAGATTTATAATACAATTGTAAAATTTTATAAAATAATTTCCATTCAATTGAAATTTTCTTTCATCACAATTAGAAACTAATGTTACATTTTTTGCTAATTGAATTAATAAACTACTATCATCTATATTATAAATTTCTGTTGAACAACTTTTTATATTTTTGCAATTTTGCTGAGTAATGCAATGTTTCAGGTCATTTAACTGATGAAGTGCTTTGTTTAAATCATATTCGTAATATTCACCGCGATATTCTAAAGCTTATGTAATTGGATATTCTATTGAATTACAAGTATTTTCGTTTGATAAAGGTACGATTAATTTTTTATTTATAAAGCTCATTTTATATGGAATTTTAATTAGGAATATTAATTTGTTTGTTGTTGTTTTTGAAAATCCTACTTTTAAGTTTTTTATTTTATCTGCGTTAATTTGATATTCTGAAATTTCTTCATGAGTTAAAAGCGATGGATGAATTATATTAATATTCGAAAGTATTATATTGTCTTGTAGTTCGTTTATAATTCTGTCTATCTCTTGAATATTTAATTTAATGTCGAATACCGTAATTTTAAGTTGATTTTGGTTAGTTACTTCTTTTAGAAATTCTTGAGTTAACTGTCTGTCTTCTTTAATAACATTAAGTAATTTATTTATGGATGTATTAAAATTGTCATTTATTTGTATTTGTTTATTTATTGTTGTTATGACGTTATGGTTGTTATTGTCAACGGTTTCGAAATGTTGGTTAATTGTTTCTCTGTCGTCGTCATCCATAGTTCCAGTTATCCATTTGTTAATTGTTCCTATGAAATTAAAAAGTCCTCGTTTATGTATTGAGTGATGTCCGTTTTCTAAAGTTGTTAATTTGTCTTGTAATTTTTCAATGTCTTTAAATAATGAGGAGCTCATGTTTGTTGGTAGTAAAGTTGTACTTTTTATTATTTCATTTATAACGTTATCTATTTGTTTTAAGTCAATAATATGAAGAGAGTAAATAAAAGTTTTTGGTATGAGAATTTCTTCTTCTTGTATAATAGTATATCCATTTATAGATTCAATTTTCTCTACTTGTAATTGAGTTGATGTCCGTTGTGTCATTGTCAGGGTAAGAAATATTATCATCATTATCTGAAAATTTAAGAGGTCGTTTTATATTAGTACATTGTATATTTGATAAGTTGTGTTTTCTGTATTTGGGTTCATCTTTGTGTCTTAGTGATTTATAATTTTTTATATAGCCTTGTTTTCTTGTTTCTTCGTAGTCTTCTCTGTTTTTGTTATGTTTATTCAATCTTTTATTTTGGAAATTAATGAGTTTCTATTGAAATGAAACTGTTTTCAACGTTTGAAGGAGTTGTTTTTATTGTACTGTGGTATTGGTTATTGTAGGACTTTATAGCTTCTAAGAGCTGAATTCTTATAGGACAGGGTTGTTCTAAATTCAATATACGTAATTTTTCAGTGATTGTATTATTAAGTCTTTCTACGTCTGAATTACCAGTATGACTATTAGGTTTGACAAGGTGTAATTCTATATTTTCATTATTAAGGAATTCTTTTATATGAATAGATTTGAATTCATTATCCGCAATTAATTTTTTGGGTTTTTTGTGATTGAAATAAATTCTTAGTTTTTCTATAATTTCTACGTGATTTCTGTTTTCTAAAGGATAAGCTGTTGCAAATTTTGTGAATTTATCAATAAAAACTATAAATGTTTGTCTTTTATTTGTGTAGGTATCTACATGTACAATTTGATTTTTATTTGTAGGTATTTCAGATTTTTTAAATTTGGGTTTGATAGGGTTACGATCATATTTCCCTTGACAACATATATCACAATTGTTTGTAATTTTATTTATTACTAATTTGAGTTGTTTGTTATATATTTTTGTTTTTAAATATTCATAAAGAGCAACGATTCCTGGATGTTTTTGTTCTTTATGAAGGATAGACACTATTTTTATTAATTCTTCTTCGGTTTTTATATCTTGAGCGAAGAAAGTACATTTTACGAATTTAATGTTAGGAAATTCTTTAATTAGGGTTTGTTGAAAAACGTTGAAATCATGATCAGATATTTGGGTATATATTGCAACTTTGTTTCCTGATATATAGGTTTTTAAAGTATTGATTAAGTTTGCTGTAGTTGAATCTGGGTTAATATAGATTCTACGATTTCCTAATATTTGTTCAAATTCTTGTGTGAAATTAGAGGTAATTATTATTTGGGTTTTAAAACGGTTTACTATTGTTTCTAAAATAGGGATATGGTCATTTTGTTCTTCTTCCTGAGAATGAATTGTTGGTTGAAGTGAATTATTTTCATTGTTTTGAGAAGAGTTTTCATCATGTTGCGTATTTATGATTTCTCTTCCTTCGTTAAAATTGAACGTCTCGGTCAATATATTTATTTCATGTTCGTCCGTATTTATCCTACTGAGAAAATCGGCGATTTTATTTTCTTTCCCTTTCAGAAATTCAATTTTTATGTTATATTCCCCTAAAGACAAAATCCATCTTTGTAACCTGGGATTTAAGTCTTTACCTAAATATTTGGTATGTAACCATTTCAAAGCTTGGTGATCTGTTCTTAGTTCAAATTCTTTGCCGTAAATGTACGGTCGGAAATATTTTATAGCCCATATAACGGCTAAAAGTTCTTTTTCTGTAGTGCTATACTTAATCTCATGATTATTTAGGGTTCTACTCGCATATGAAATTGGATGGTTGTCTTGAAGTAGTACTCCACCTATTGCGTAATTACTAGCGTCTGTATTAAGTTTAAAAGGTTTGTTAAAGTCTGGGTATTTAAGAATGGGATGTGAAGTTATAAGAGTTTTTAATTGTTCGAAAGCGTTAATGTAAGAAGAGTCCAATTTGTTTATTTGAGTGTCTTTTTTCAAGTACTTCGTCATTGGTTGGGCTATTTTGGCATAGTCCTTTATGAACTTCCTGTAATAGCCAGTAACTCCTAGGAATGATTTGATCTGCTTTTGGGTAGTTGGGAGTTTCAATTCTTCTATGTCCTTAATTTTCCTTGGATTGGGTTTAATTCCGTCTTTTGTTAGTACATGTCCTAAATATTCTGTCTCTTTACAGAAAAAGTTACATTTGTCTATTTGAATTTTTAAATTAGCTTGTCTTAGTTTGTTGAATATTTTATTTGTATTGGTTATATGTTCTTGAATAGATGTACTGAAAATCAGTATATCATCTAGGTATACTACGCATATTTTATTGATGTATTCTCAGAGTACAGAATTCATCATTCGCTGAAAAGTAATGCCCGAAAGGTGTCGAAAAGGCAGTTTTCTTTTGGTCTTTTTCATTCACTATTATTTGGTGAAAGCCTTTCGCTAAATCCAATGTCGTAAAGTATTGTGAACGTCCAAGTTTGTCAAGAATATTGTCTATATTTGGTATAGGAAACTTATCGTCAATTGTAATTTCATTAAGTTTCCTATAGTCTATAACTATTCTCCATTTTCTTATATTGGAATTGTCCAATTTTTTTGGTACAATCCAAAGTGGAGAATTGTAGGGTGAATTAGATTCTCTAATTATTCTTTGTTTTAACATGTCCTGGATTTGCTTTTCTATTTCTTTTTCATGAACTTGTGGGTAGCGGTATATTTTACTGTAAATCGGATTTTCATGTTTTAACTTGATTTCATGTTTTATTTCGTGTGTAAAGGTCAGATTGTCACCTTCACCGAAAAATAAGTCTTGATTTTTATTTAGTAAATCTTTTAAATAGGATTTTTCTTCAGAGTTCAAATGTTCTTGATTTATTTTATTAAAGATTTCGTCTTTTATGTTATTGATTGGTTCTAAGTGATTTGCTTGAGCAATTTCACTGGGAAAATTTATATTTTCAAAAGGAATTTTATACTTGGAAAAAATTTCTAGAAACTGATTCTCAACGTCGACTTTTGACTGAAAAGCTATTAAGAAATTAATGCCTATTATTGCATCATATTTTTCACTCTTGAGAGGGAATACTTTCCATTCTAAAGTTCCTGTTTTAATTAATTCTTTGGGGATAGGTGTAATAACTTTGTGTGTTACACTTTTTGGTCCACCTAAAGAATTATATGTAATTGGCTTATGCAAATTTAATATTTTATATGGTAATATATTAGGTTTTATGAGACTAGTGTCTCACCCTGTATCTATTAAACAATTAATTGATATTTTTTCAAATGTTAATTTAATAATTGGTAATCTATTTTCCGAGGCTAATTTGTAAAATTTACCTCTTGGTTCGTGTCATTTTCTTCGTTAATATTGTCTACTTCCATTGGTTGTTCTGTCCGATTATTAAAATTTTTATATTGTCCTGATCTATTATTTTCTGAGAAATACTGTCTTCTAAATTGTCCAGTCGTTCTGTTATTTTGGTGATTATTATTAGAAAAATTAGGTCTTGTCGCGTTTGGATTATTAAATGAATTTGGTGAATTATTGTTACAACGGTAGTTATTATAAGAAGGATTTTTTCTTTGAAAGTTAGGATTTTCCTTTTTATTTTTTTCAACAACAAATTTATTAATATTTCCTGACTTATTATTTTTATTTAATTTGTATTCATTTTTTATTACTTCATCACTTAAATATATTTCTTGTTGACAAAAGATATTATCTAATTCGAATAAAGTTTTACTTTGATCTATTTGTAATTGCATAATTGGAATTAATTTTAATTTTAAAAGTTGAACTAATTCTTTATCTATTGATTCATAAGTAAAACTTTCTTCGTTATCAAAATCACAAATTTCACTAGTTTCTGATTTAATGTTACTTAATTTATTAAATAAATCTTTAAGATTAAATACCTTATATTCCTTGGCTTGGAACAGGAGCTGCTGTATTGTCTTTTTTGGTCTGAATCTCACTGAAAGAGTGTTGACAACAGTGTCCCAATTTCTGCTATCTTCAGGTATTTCCCGGATGACATTTCTGGCTTTTCCGATGATTTTACTGTTGATAACTTTTTTCAAACAATATTGCTTTAGTTGGACATTGTTTTGTCCACAAAGAGCTTCCACATCTTCAACTGCACTTAGAAATGATTTTAGTTTGTAGGAATTTTCACCAGAAAACGGTGTTATTTCATTAAAGTTTCTGATAATTTGGTCCGGTGTTAATTCGAATACTGTTCGATTAACCTGGTTGAGTCTGCTGTTCTGCTCATTTAGTTGTTGTGTAAGTAAAGCAACTTGGTTGGTTAATTGTTCAATGGTTGCCATATTAGAATTTAAATTTCGATTTTGATCGAAAAATTTATTACGTTTTTTATAAATTTTGGATCGGTGTTTCTGCACAAAATTAATTTTTTAAATTTTGCTATGTTTCTTTAATTGATCCTTGTTTTTATTTATATTTTTTTTTTTTTTTATATAATATATTCGATTCGATTTCGCTGGATGTCTTTCTTTAGAAGTACATCCTACCGACTGCGCCAGAAACGATTTAATTCTTTTCTTACTTTAAAAAAAACAAATTATTTTTATTTTATAATAAAACTTTATTTTAGCTTTTATTAAACAAAGAAAATAGAATTAATCTCTACTGTTAACTTTTATTAACTGACTTTCTAATTGCTAATTAATTTTTAATTAACTACCTGAATTGCTAAATTTGCTGATGAAAGTAAAAACTGTTATTTCGTATAAAATATCACTTTTGTTAAAAAAGTAATATTTTATGTGAATCGTTTAACCTTCGATCGTTCATCGACTTCATTTCATAATTATGCATTTCGATTTTGTCTGGAGGTGTCAGATTGCATATTATGTTGTCGGCATTTTTATATTTAGATGTTACAGAATATGGTAACGTAATGTTATATACTTATATATACTCGCGTGTGTTATATACTTATAAAATTACAATTTCAAGTCAGCTAAAGCATTTGAAAATTCTCAAACTGACACTGGAGATATTTACTTTCAAATATTTTAGGAAGTGTTACCGCTGTTAGTGTATTAAAAACACTTAAGCCATCTATCGGAAATTTATCAAACATACAATAAGAATTATTTCTCTGTATTTTTGAGTAATAAATTTATAAATTTTGCATCAATTAAAAATTTAATTAATAAAAATAATTTACAAAATGGTAAATAATTTTCTTGTTATAAAATGATTCGAACACCACCAGCTAGTCCAACAAAAATTTATATTTCTGATCTGTCAAAAAATAATTTAAAACCTGTTAGAGAAAATTCAGAACAAAATAAAAATATGCAAAGGATATTCCAACAGTTACAAATTCTTTCAAATGAAAACAAGGAACTCAAAAAGAAACTAACAGAATTGCAAGAAAAAATCTTGTTAAAAAATTATATGACTTCATAAATAAAAGACCAAGGGAGAGTCCAGATAAATGACCGGCAAACAAGCAACCAAAGTTATCAAATTGGTTAAAACTATCAACATCTAGTCAAGAAAGCAGTAACCAAACCGAAAACGAAAGAAAGGAGAATATAGAAGTTAAATTGGAAAAGGTCAAAAGCTCGTCCAATTTTTGTTCCTGGAGTTCAAAATATTGTTCCACTTACAGAATTATTAGAATAAATAGGTAAAAATAACCACGAAGTTAAACTAATAAATAGCGAAGAAGTTAAAATATAAGAAAAAGAGCCAGAAACCTATATACCACCAATAAGAAAAAACAACGGCGATTGGGCTAAAAGCGATATGGATAAGCTTCAACTTTCGCAGAACATTTTAAAAATACGTTTACTCCGAATGCTACAGAAATTTCAGAAAGCAAAATCAATAAGATAGTAAATTTTCTAACAACACCTCTGCAAATAAGCCCGCCAGAAAAAATTTTAATCCCAAGGACGTGCAACAATGTATAGCAAATTAAATAAGGCACAAAAAACACCAGGGTATGACAAACTTGATTGCAAGATTCTAAAACAGATAACTGAAAAAGGTATTAGATACATCACATACTTATTAAATTCCATCTTGAAGACAAATTACTTTCCGGAACAGTGGAAAATTGCTCAGGTAATAATGATATTAAAACCGGAAAAAGAATTAAACTTAGTCGGTTCATATAGACCTATCAGTTTATTGCCCACTCTTTTTAAATTATTTGAAAAGCTTATACTGAAAAGACTGAAGCATGTGCTAACGGAAAATAATATAATTCCAAACCACCAATTTGGTTTTCGCCACCAACAAGAAACAATAGAGCAGGTGCACAGAGTAATAAAGAAAATCGGCAGATATTTGGAATAAAAAAATATTGTGCAGGAGTCTTTTTTGAGATCATCCAGGCGTTCGATAAGGTCTGGCATGAAACTTTGTTATTTAAATTGAAAGAAAAATTGCCACACCACTTCTATGTAATTCTAAAAGCATATCTAACCAAAAGGAAATTTATGATAAAATACAGAAATGATAGCACGCCTTTTTTCGATATATGCTCTGGGGTACCACAATGTAGCATTATAGGTGCTACACTGTATTTGATTTATACTGCCGGTGTTCCTACAACCGAAGAAACGATGATAGCAATATTTGCAGATGACACTGCTGTTTCAGCTTCAAGTTATGAACCCCAAATCGCCTCCTTTATAGTACAGAAATCCTTTATACCTTTAGATAAAATACAGTTCTGGTTAAAGAAATGGAGAATAAAAGCCAACGAAAACAAATCATTACACGTCACTTTCACCCTGAGGAAATACGTGCCCAGCAGTGAAACTAAACAATCAATTCCTTGTTTCAAATTCAGTTAGATACTTCTATCCAGATGCAGACTTAGGTCTACATCCGGATAGAAGATTAACTTGGCAGACACATATACTGTATAAAGTCAAATATCTTCGAACAAAGTTCAGCAAAATGTATTGGTTGTTTAACAGAAGGTCACAATTATCACTAGCAAATAAGGTAATTTTGTATAAATGCATACTAGAGCCAATATAGATGTACGGTATTGAACTCTGGCGAACGACCAGTAAATCGAACATAGAAGTCTTGGAAAGATTCTTGTCTAAAGTCCTGAGGTCAATATTCAATGCACCTTGGTACGTGCGTAACACAACTATTCAAAATTATCTCCGAATATGTTCGGTTAAAGAAGAAACAGGTTTGTTTTGGAAAAAGTATTTCAATAGACTGGAGGTACATCCAAACATAATGGGAAGAGGTTTGACTTCAAACAGAAATCCGGCTGAACTTTCAGCTAAAAAATTTGGTTTGACTTGAGGTCGTTCGAAATTTCTTTAGTAACATGTCGATGGTGGTATGTCTATTGGTTCAGGACGTTGAGTCCCTTTTGGTTGTTGGTTTAAATTAAGGTGAAAATGGTCGATTATTTGATTGAGAAAGGAAAGGTTTTGACTGAAAATTATTTGATTGAGAGAAGAAAGTTTTTGACTGAAAATTATTTGATCTATTTAAATTAATATTGTTAGTTCTTACTGGTGGTTTATATGAATTATTAGATTTATTTATTGAATTATTTTGAGAGTCGGATTTAATATAAAAAATATTTTGTTCTTTAATACAGAAGGAGAATGCTTCTGCTAAGGAACTTGGTTTCATGGCACCAATTGTTGAACCTAGGGGTTCTCTTAAACCGGTGAGAAATGCATTAAGGCTCATTTCTTCATATAATTTTCTTTTTGCTCGAATAACACTATTATCATTTTCATGGATATTAATATGATTTGTTATACTAGAGAGAATTTCTATTATGTCAATATAAAATTTTTCAACAGTTATATTATTTTGTCTCATTTTGTGTAAGTCCCGAATTAGTGACGTTTCATTTCTCTTGTCTGAGTAATGAAGGATTAAGTTTTCTTTAACATTGTCCCAATTCAACGGCGTACCATACATGTTGAGTACCTCGTTGGCAGGGGTACAATTTTATTGCGAATACCCTTAAAAGTAGTTGTCCATAGCTAATGCCACTAGTACAAGAAATCAAGTCTAAAATTTCGTCAATATTTCCTAAGAAGTCATGCAAAAGCCGTGGATTGCCGTCCAATTTTGGCAAACCTTTAATAGCGTCAGGGATTCTTAATTGATTATATATATCATTACAAGTGATTTGAAATTGAGCTTGGGGTAAAACAGGAACAGGTGCAGGACCTGGAATTTCATTTTCATTATTCATATTTAAATTACACCAACGAATAGGCGATTTGAGAGAATTAAAATCTTTAGAAATATTTTTATTTGAGATATTTAAAGAATTATCTGGTAATCCGCCAGATATAAATGAATTATTTAAAATATTTTCAAGACTCAAATTATTTTCTGATAAACCGTCAGAAATATCTGAATTTGTGGTAATTTCTAGATTAATGTTCAAATTACTATTACTTCTAAAAAGTTTTCTTTAATGGTGTCAAAAAGAGGGTTATATTTTCTTTTGAGCATATATATATTATATTCTTAATAAGTAATAATGTAAGCTTAATATAAAAGAAAATTTAGTTTTACCGTAAAATTTAATTACAGAACCAAGTTGACGATGTTTTTGTTGTTCATTGTTGAATAGGCAATTAAAGGTTGACACCTAAATCTATCTTCGTTGTCCGCTCTATGAATGTGAATTTTCGAAGTTGTTCAATTGTCCGTTGATACTTTCACTTTTCACTTTTAGCACAAAACACTCACTTTATTTTAATTGTTATTTATATTATTCATATTATTAGTAAACTGTGCCTAAGGCAGCCTCACCTTAGGTATGATTATGGCTTAATTCACAGTTTTAATATAAATTTAGTTTATTTAGTTTTAGTGTTTTGTTTTTTAAAATACTTCAGTTTTTTATAGCGATAAACCGTCGCGTTTTTATTTTACTACTTTATTCGAACGAGGATAGATTTTGCCTATCCTACCGACTGCGCCAATTATGTTATCCTTTAAAAAAAGGTTATAAACAAACAATTTTTATTTTGATATTGAACAATTTATTGTCAAAACTTGATTGATTCTTCTTTATTTAATTTTACAGATATTTGTATTATATAAAATATGCAAGGTTTACAATTTAATCTATTTCAGCATATTAATAAAAATCAATTGCATTATAAAAACAATTAAAAAGAAATGCTTAATTCGCAATTTGAACGTTAATTAATTAATAATAAAAACATACTAATATAAATGCAAGATTTGCAATTTTAAGTTTAAATTTAATTTAACAAATATTTTAATATTTCGAAATTTACAAAGTTCATTTAGATTTATTGATTTTAATGTTTATTGATACAAAGTTTATATAAAAAAATATAATGTTGATGTGGTTGTGTGCTGGTCACATAACACGCGCAATCATTTTGACTCATCTTCCAACATGACAAGATGAGTAAAAATGTTTCCATGTTTCATTGTTAGCGTTCCTTTTACCAGTAAAAGGAACGCAAACATTATATCAGTTCATATAATTTCAATATGAAGTGATATAATGTTTGCGTCTCCCTTCACACATCTTCCAACATGTCAATATGTATGAAGGGCCTTCAGTACTACGTTGATTCATTCTACGTATTATACTCCATTTTGCATAAAAAACCCTTTCATTTTTTCGCAAATCTGGTTACATTTTAACTAAATTTACAACAATGAGATATTATATAATTTACATTACAAAACAAGCTTAATAACCTAGAGAAAAAATTGGCAAAAAAGATGTTGAAGGTATGGGTGACGTCAATTAGCTCTGGCATATCCACCAAACAACTGGTGCTGGTATTAGGTGAAAGTCCTAAGATCATTCAGTGTTAATTCTTCTATTAAAATTGACCAATTCCCTAAAACATATAAACAGTTAACAACATAACTTACAGGATTAAAATAATGTATAATATAATAATATCATATAATATAATATAATAACCAATATATAATGATATCATATAATATAATATAATAACCAATTTATAATACTATCATATAATATAATATAATAAATAATATATAATAATATCACAATTTAGAATAAGTAAAAGATAACAATACTTAGAATTAGTGTAACAATATCAGCATTCAAATAATAACTATGAACTTATAACAATGCTAAACTTAACTTAAGAAATATTGAATTACGAATATCCTAAAATCGTTACCATTAAATTTGTTTCATCAGGTCGTGTGACACATATCGCGATGTATCTTCCGCATACTTAAGATTAAAAGTTCAAATCACTAAAAAAGATGGAAATTTATGGAACAATGACAAAGGGACTGATGGAAGAGAGCTACCGCAAACAGGTGTAGTAAACAACATTTTACATTCTTTAGTAAAACAATATAGTGTACAATTAAATGGCAAAAACATAACTCTTTCAGAAGGAAATTATCATTTTAGAACATACATAGAATCTTTATTGAATTATGGCAGTGATGCAGCAACAACACATTTAGAATGTGCGGGTTGGAACTTAGATAAACCAAATATAGGAAGCGGTGAAATTAAGGATACTAAGGAACGTCAAGAACTCTTTAATAATAGCAACGTAGTAGAACTTATGGGAAAATTACATGTGAATATATTTAATCAACCAATTCTGTTCATTATTAATGTAGATATTAGAGTTCTTTTAACTATTGAAAAACCAGATTTTTACATGTTTTCAGATGACAATGATAAGTCTCACTTAAAAATTTTAGAAGCAAATTTATTAATGAGACATGGTCACTATAAATCCAAGCATATTATTAGCACATAATGCTGTTTTAGAAAAACCTGCGGCTAAATATTTTTACAAAAGGGTTGAGGAAAAAACATTTACAAATTCTCAAAATCCTCAAAGTATTATATTGAATAATGTTTTTATAGGACAATTACCAAATAAATTAATATTTTGTACGACTGAACATACAGATACAGGTTATTCGGGTAAAAGATCCAAAAACCCTTTTAATTTTTTGATATTTCGCAATTTTTACTGCACGTTAATAGAGTTCACATTCCGAATACAGCTATTGAAAAAAGTTTTTCTAAAGCAAACAACTGCAATACAAGAGCATACCATACACTTTTTTCCGGCACTGGAATATATCACAACAATGAAAGGCATAAAATAAAAAGTATGTTTAACAGTGAATTTTTAATGTTAACATTTGATTTAACACCAGATGCTTCTGGTAATAAAGTATGTCAAGGTCTTCTCAATCAAGGGACAATAAGAATTGAATCAAAAGTTTCAAAACCTCTTCTTTCTACAGTTACCGCAATTGTTTATGGCGAATTTGATGGTAATGTGAAAATAGATAAAAACCATAACGTGTTTACAAATCTATGAATAGATATCTTTTAATATGACATCCTATTATTTTGCAATATATGTGGCACATATGCACAAGCTTTGTTGCAACGATAATAATGTATGATTAACAAAAAAAACAAAAACAAGGATTAAGGATTAAAATAATCAACATTTTTTTAAAAATTACGTCAAAGAAATCACTAAAACATGTAATTTATGATTTGTGTTAATAAACTCATTAAATATATTGGAAATTTTAAAATGTAATAGAATCACAAAAACATTTTTAAAGGGAATTTTGCGTTGGATAAAATACCTTTAATAGTTCCACTCTAAAAATTTCAGTTGGTTTTGATATAAAATCGTTTGAACCTACAGTGATATTTCGTCGTGTTGGAAAGAAATCACTTTCTTTATCATATAATGAATGGAATAAATTCTATAATATTTACAATAAATTATTGTGTAAACAAGCATTTTTTTTTAAATAATACATATTCAGTTCAGCTATCTTACAATACCAATATTTTTCCAAAATTTTCGGATTTTCATTAATAATTTTCCATTTAAAAAAAACAAAAAACCCATAAAAAGAATATACATACATATGTATGATATAGTATTTTTTTTTTTCATGCCACTCCAATGATAGGGCATCCACTATGTCATTTATTATTCATATTTGACTAAGCTTCAGTTTCGTGAATCATTAATTTCGCTAAGCCGTACATTACTCGGCTGTAGCTATTGTACAAGACTAAGACGTTTTTATTATTTCTACACCATCTATTATCTTATACAAGAATTATGGTTTATTATTATTTTATTATATAGCTATTACAATAACTAATATCATATAGTATAATCTATATCTATTATATATTCCAATAAGCCGCTCTTTTTTTGTTCTTTTGTTTCTACTAATTTTTAAATTGTCTTGTTTTTTTCTTTGCTTCTTTTTCTACATACATAAACAAAATTTTGAAATAATAGTTTGTCGTTTTAGGATTTTTTATATGAGTAAACATGAAATGTTACATGTAAAATTAAACAAAATTTTCAATATTACTACATATAATATAAATAATAGCTATACTGTATACATAATAATAAGTTTCAATATTCAATAAATCAGGGGTATCTTCTAAAAGATAATAATAACCGTGTTTTTACAAAAAATAGCGTTTTCAAAGAAAGTTTAAATTCATAAAGCCATTAATTATTGAAAATTGTATTTTTAGGTTTTAAATAAAATTATAAAAAAACTACATACTATATATAGTTTCTTTATGATAAAATCAAAAAAAAATTGCTTATTTCGTTTTTTAACTCAAAATGGACATATGAATTAAAATCAAATATAAATAAAGCTCTTTTGAAGTCTACCAAATATTTATTAGATAGATTAAATTACAAAAATTATAAATATTGGCTACGGATAATTGTGGTTAACCATAGTTATTTATTAAACAACCTCAAATTTCGAGTTCAAGGAGCCTCGGAACCCTGGTGAGTAAGAGCGTATAAAATACGCTGTAAACAGCGAAGGAATGTGGGTGCGAATCCCACACACGTCGAAAGGGTTATTCCCCCTTACGACATTGACAGCCAGGCGTGAACAGGAAAGGCTATGTAATTTCCTGTGCACATTTATGTGGCAGAGAAATGCATTAAAAAAATAAAATGTCGAGTTGAACGTATAAATTAGAAAAAAAGCAATAATAATACAAAAAAACTTTTGATGACTATTATATACGTTTGATAGAGTAAATTTATAAAATCCCGAATATTTGTTTTTGATTGCGTTAATTACAATTGCTTATTAAAACACCTCGAATTTCGAGGGATGGGCGAATACAAGTGTAATAAATAAAAATTCATTCTATACTATTAGTTGTAATTCAAATACATTTGAACGGCAGAATTAAACTCTTGTTGAAAATAAATTATATTAAGAAGCACTAATTTGTTAAAACTTTAAAATTATTCCAACAAATAAAAAATATTATTAACTGTTAAAAATTTTAGAAGCAAATCTATTAATGAGACATGGTCACTATAAATCCAAGCATATTATTAGCACATAATACTGTTTTAGAAAAAACTACGGCTAAATATTTATACAAAAGGGTTGAGGAAAAAACATTTACAATTTCTCAAAATACTCAAAGTATTATCTTGAATAATGATTTTATTGGACAATTAACAAATACATTAATATTTTGTACGACTGAAGATACAGATACAGGTTATTCCAGTAAAAGATCCAAAAACCCGTTTATTTTTAACCATTTTGATATTTCGCATGACATACACTTTCTTCCGGCACTGGAATATATCACAACGATAAAGGACATCAAATAAATTGTATGTTTAACAATGTAGTTCTAATGTTAACATTTGATTTAACAACAGATGCTTGTGGTAATGAAGTATGTCAAGATCTCCTCAATCAAGGGCCAAGAAGAATTGAAACAAAACGTGTAAAACATCTTTCTTCAACAGTTTTTTTCCAAGGGAGGTGGGAATCTTCCAAAGACACCAAGAATTTCCCCCTAGTAGCGTCAGATTTTTACTGACTAAGCCCACCTTTCCCTTTAGCCAATATAATGGGATGAAAACCTTACCAGCGAACGCAGTATATTGGCTAGAGAATAGGGATAGGAAAGGATAGGGAATGGACACGTACACATTAAATTGGCAGTGGGACTATAAGGAAACAATAAATCCGCCTATTATTATTACTACTACATGTATAGTAGTATAAACCACCTTACTACATGAGGTAATTATTGAAAGCAACCCGCACTGTCACGGTAGCTGTTATTATTGGTATTAGTATTCTTATTAATAATTTTATTATTATTACTACAGA